>JAVQJD010076004.1:0-29462 GCA_036023655.1 Nannoperca australis
TCGAGCAGAGAGAGCAGGAGGAAGGTGAACATACAGTAGTACAGTATAAGAATAATAGCAACATTGGCGGTTGAGCAGGAACACGGGGGCAGCAGAAGCAACCACAGATCCAGACTCTACAGCGCCAGAGGCAGAAACACCTGCAGAAATCCTCAGAGGGAGAGGGAGGGGGAGGGGGGGGGGACGAGAGAAGCACACCGCTAGGGGAAGACGGTGAATTAGTGATAAGCATTAATGGTATATGGGTGTGTACTAATGGAGAGGAGAGAGGGAGCTCAGTGCATCCTAGAACGTCTACCGGCAGTCTAGGCTTATAGCAGCGTAACTAAAGGGGGGCTCAGGGGTCACCTGAGTCAGCCCCTACTATAAGCTTTATCAAAGAGGAAAGTCTTAAGCCTACTCTTGAATATGAGGAGGGTGTCTGCCTCCCGTAAACAAACTGGAAGCTGGTTCCACATAAAAGGAGCTTGATAGCTGAAAGCTCTGGCTCCCATTCTACTTTTAAAGTTGAATACATTAGATCAATTTATGTGCATTTTTAGGGATGGCAACATCAGGAATATATTGGATGTCTGTACATCTAGCACTATCAGGCCAGTATTTCAACTTTTCTGATAACTGATGATCCAATTAAAAACCCACTGTACACTACTTTCACCACAGTGTTGTGCCATAAATAAGGATAGGATGTTGCAATAATCTACAGTACATAAACCTTGCCTCACAAAGATAAAAAAAATTATTAAAAAATAAAACCAAAAGGTGATTCTTTAGCTCAGTGATGTTAGAAGATGCTACCTATCTCATGTGGTAGTTAGGTAACTCTCTCACCACCATCTAGGACCTGAATCTTCCTAACAATTATTGAAAGCTTAGAAACTCAGTGAGAAACAGGCTAAATAAGGAAGCAGCAGGGTAGTTCAGTTTTTATGTCAGCAGTGTGGCCTGCCCCCAAAATATAAATATTCATCAATGCATCCACAGACAGAGGAAGCTCATTATAATATCACAGAGACCGGGAAGGGCTACTGTCATAATTGCATACGTTGATTTCCAGTCTGATCTTAGTGGCACTGCACTAGACTGGATGAGGTCTAGAGGGGTACCAACCAGATCACACACACAAAGATAAACAATCACACATCCATTTCTTTTTTGTTAACCCTTGCACCTCTTGTTACAGTCTTCACAGCAATTTCTGTCTTAACAGCTCAGTCATGGCCGCAATAATCCCCCCTCCATGTTTCAATCGCCTGTGAAGTGTGTAGGCTTCCCCCAAGTGTGGTTGTGTTGGCATGGAAACAGGAATGGCATTGTGATGTGTGTGTATTGAATTTTTCCAGAGTTCCACAGTGTGGAAAGCCTGATGCCGTCCCTTCCCCCCACCTATTACACCAGCGAGTAACGGGGCACATTCTTTCAAGATTTCAATCAGTGCATGTCCATACAAACTCCCTGCACTCCATGTTCTTTTAAGATTACGCCCTCTCTGTGGAGTAATAACTGCTATGTCCTGTAATGCTCTTCAGTTTCTGTCTAGAAGGTGACTACTGTCAAATTATTGTCTTGTTCCATTACCTCTGTCTTTGGTTATTCAGTTTGCTTTTTTGTATTTGTATTTGTATACAATAATGACTTAAATACCCCTCATATTTTCGAATTCATCTTACATTCATCACATTTATCACCCCTTGGTATAGCGTGGCTAAGTGATAAGTCAGCTGGTACAGAATGACATGAGCAAGCAGCTTTGGGAGTTAAGAGTCTCCTTATAAACAGAAAAGGTTTAAAGCTAGTTATCGCCATCTAGTGGCAGCAAAAGAGTAAACATCAACTGCCTTCATTACAATTTTATCCCCCAAATAAAAAGACACATCCAGTTGTCACATTTACTTTTATTGTAAAGGTGATATTATTCAAAAATATTAATATGTTAGAGGAACAGAGACAAAAAAAAGGAGGGGTGAAGATCTACAGAAAACATCTACACAAGACTTTGGTAAGAATCTTGGGACACATTCTTATCAAAACATTCCACAGCAAAAAAATAACAATATCTTCTAATAATGCTCAAAATCATACAGATCTCAATCGTGGTGCATCTACATGTACAACAATACAGCTGGGTAGAAAGTCAACTGGGCATTTTGTGTCCTAGAAACAACTGAACAATCGAAGGCATATAAAACACTGGAATGGCTGGGCACCTGTGCTTTGAAGTCCGGAATATACTGTACTACTTAAGGATACCACAAGATATAACAGTTCTTTATCTTATATTTCATAATTATATTTTTCAAGATATATTATACCACAACAAGTTTACAGTAACCTTGCAAAAGAGTCGTATGTGTATCAGAGCTAGTTTGAAAGCACAGAAGAACTGGTTTAACTCCAGTGAGATCTTCTCTTGATGAAAACTGACCTGAGCTCTGGATTCAACCAATACAGATTCAGGTATGTGCCATTTCAGCCCTAAACAGAGTGCAATGGTTTGTGCGACGGTGTGCCATGCCCTGTCCTGTTCCCAGCCCCACTGCCATCCCTGCCTCCATTCCACACCACCCCCTACTCCTTTCTAGCAGGGGTGTACATTGCAAGCCCTGATCTCCTTCCTGTCCTTGCAGCTGGTCAGCTGGGCAGTCTTAAACCTCTGCTTCACTGTCATGAGTCGTTCTTGGATACCTCCACCGCACAGTTTGGTACATTCTGTCCAACTCGCCCACGGTCTCATTTTACACCCTAAAGACGAAGAAGAAGAAATAGAGAAACCATCAGAATACTGTGAGCTCCTCTCAGATTTCTTTTATTATCGGTGTGGTGTTGTACCTCTAAAAGGGAACCAACCTGGATGCTCGGAGGTGACCTCAGCTCTGCCCTGTTTGCTCCTTCGCTTTTCGCGCTGTTCCTTGCGTCGTTTCTTCTCATCGCTGTTGGCCTGTCCTCGGTTGCACTTTCTGATCTTACACTTCTTCCTTTGGATGGTTTCGGGACAGGGGTCTCCTCCAAACTGAGGCTCCAGCTTAACCATGCGTGTCCGGATTGTATGACCCTTCCCACAGGACTTATTGCACTCTGACCACTCAGTCCACTCTGACATGACACAGTCTATGGCTGAGGAGACATAAATGGACAAAAAGGGAGGTGTTTAAAGGAAGTTGTGACAGAGTAGAAACCTGACATGAGAGTGAAAACTGAAGAGGAGGAGGACAGATCAGGAAAACAAAGTAAGGTGATACAGATGACACAACCTTGAGGAATCACACTGTGACATTTAAATTCAATGTGCAGTGTTCTATAAATCATGGTTAACATTTGAATCCATGTCTAGGGAATATAGTGCGTTTTATCTTAAATTATACAGTAGCACCACAGAGAATACTTTTCTGGTTTGCCAGAGGGTGTAATTTGTTTTCACAAAACCACATGGCTCTTATGTAGCATTCTCACCACTGCTGTAAACTAACAAGCACTAACGTGAAAATAAAATACACAGTGTATATTAACAACTGTAAATCCTAAAACAACAACATGGATATATACATAAACTAACTATGAGAGATCGTGTTTTTCCTGGCACGTTCATTGGCTGCTTTGGCAGCAGCTTCGATTGCTTCTTTGAGTAGTCAAGTATCGTTTATCTGAAGATAGTGGGACAAAGATGCCAACACATTTGTACTTAAAGAGTGTATTGCATAAAATATGAAACTTGATTGTGTTCTGATAACGACATAGCTCATCATGAAACATTAGTTGCCAATACTCTTATCTATTATCTATCTATCTAATATCTATATTTTAAAGTTTAAAAATCCAATAACAATATATTAGCAAATATAATAATAATCTTTTTACATAAAAACTTAAAATGAACAAATGTTTTTGAAACCTTTTTTTTTTTCAGTGAGGTATTATATTATATATATATTATATATTATAGTACAACTCATCCTTTACTTCTCATATACTTCTCACATGCTATACCAGCATGCACAAATTTATAATAAGTAAACAGTACTCAGGCAGCCCTTATTCTGCACGATGTGTTGTGAAGTAACATCCATTGGTAGTGCATTAAATCAAGGCACCAGGTTGCATAACACAAAAAAAATTATCATTCATTTCCATAAATTACACGTGCATACGTGTACAATATGTGGGTGTGTAGATAAAGATGTTTATAACTTACGACACTCTGGTAGCATGCACTTCTCCACCTGTTCTAAATCTTCTGTACACTCTCCCAGCTCCACAGGGGACTTGAGCATTCGCTGTCTTGTCCTCAAACCCTTCCCGCAAGTCACACTGCAGTCACTCCAGTCAGACCACGGAGTCAGCATGCAGGGGATTGTGTCTGTGCACAACAGGAGTCCCTCAATAAGACATACATCCAATGTTCATATGTGTCATTAAATATCAAATGCATACATGTGTGAAATATTTAAACTCGAATGCAACTAATCAAATAACTTTTTTTAAACAGGAATAATAGTGTTAGTAAAAGTGTTTCTGAATTCACTGTCTAAGAGTAAAATCTGAAAAAAAAAGCCTCTTTGATTAAGGTTCAGAGAGTTGCTGCAGGTAAACTAAACAAGATTTTCTCATCAGTGCTACTTTCACGGATCTACTCCTTGAGTCATGTTGCTTAATGAGACAATTTTCACCAGCTTTGAAGTGTAGGAGGTGTCAGGATTGTTGTGGCCTTGAAAATTCTGCTACTCACGACATTCTGGCATCATGCACTTCTCCACTTCTAGCACCTCTGCCCCACAAATGGAGCCATCTGCAGGAGGCATCTTCACCATGCGCTCTCTCCTCTTCATGCCCAGACCACAAGTGGCACTGCAGACATCCCATTCAGCCCACTCTGTAACCAGGCAACTGCTGGGGGCTAAGGCCAAGAGGGAAAGACAAAGTACAGTAAACCCACAGTGCTACTTACTTAGATCTATAGTCCGAACCAATACACTTGGCAGGTCAACATAGAGGTTTGACACGTGGAAAGAAAAAGGGAAAACTCACAGCACTCTTCGTTGACCACACAGTTTTCAGTCTCCTCTGTGGGCTGGCTGCAAGCTGAGCCATCATCAGGGAACTGCTTTACATAACGCTCCCGGGAACGTGTGCCCATCCCACATGATATACTACACGGAGACCAAGTGATCCACTCTGACATCATACAGGTGGAAGAATCTAAAGAGTCAAAGGACAAAGAGGAAGATGTCAGCCAGCTTCAAGAAAGGGTCAGAGATTTAGGTAACTGATAAAATGATTTAGAGGCACACGAAATTCACATTTGTGTATTTGTAGCTTTAATAGGTGTTAACTATGTTTGTTGTCACCAATTGCTGTAAATTGCCTCTATGTTCTTTCTTTACCTAAATTTTAAAATCTTTATTTTGTGGTTTAGACACAGGGGTTTGAACCAATTGGGCACTGTTTCATCACAGAGAAAAACAGATCCAAACAGGAAACACTGCTCCACCTGAGCGTCTCCTTTGAGGTGTGATGACAAGTGAAGCTGCCTTTGGGAACAGTCTCTCTTCCATGGACAGAGAATTAGGCTTTCAAGTGAGTCACCATACAACAACACTGCCAATTTACTGCTTTCATTATGAATTACTTTTGATAAATTAAAAGTTAAATTTCCTTTTTTCCATTTTTGACATTAGGTAAAATAAAGGACTGTAAATTGTCTGCAATCTCTTTTTGTTATTTTTTTTTTTCGCTCAATGTAAATCACGCTGAACTGCATTTCCAGAGGGACCCTAAAACAAATGATAACAAAGTAAACTGCTTGTAAAGTAAACACTCTTGTAGTCATCATATGTTTGAACATGTGAAACATCCCACACTCACAATCTAATGACAGCAGGATTGCTGTTCAGGTTCCACACCTCATAAAAAAATTGATTTTCTGTCTTGTCCACATACATTTGTAGTAATTTGTTGTCAAACGTAGGAGACAGACAGAGAAAAGAAAAAAAGTCTTAGATGTAGGGGAACATCAACTCTCATTTATCATTTTAGATTAGTGAAGACATGCAACTCTAATGAATCACTAACAGCTCTGCATAATTTTTCTGTTTGTGAGAAGAATAAAAGTTGCTCCACCAGCAAGAATGATATTAGTGTAGTCAGAAATTAATATTCCAGTTTAATTAAGGATACAGACAAAAAACAATCTCTCTTTTCACAAAAGCTTGTTATGTGTTTGTAAGTGTATAATGAACTGCTAATGCAAGTGGAATCGAACCAGTTGTCAAGGCAAGTTGTCACTGTATGAATGCTTTATTCCAGGGGTGGGAATGAAGGATTTTAGGCACAAGTAAGGTGAAATTCTAATTTCCCAGAGAAGTTTTCTAATCCCATCATAATCGATAAAATAGTGTCTGTTTGTTGAGGAAAACTATTGTTAGGGCGTATATACAATTTTTATAATAACATATCTTTATGTTTTTATTATTATTAAAATAGTGAAAGAAATATAATGTTACAATTTTATAGAACTCAGCAGACAGCAAACTAACACCATTGAAATCAATGTTATAATTTTCAAATGTCCACCAAAACCTGCGACCATTGACATTCATTTCAGTATTAATTTATTATCAGTTCACCCAAAGACAGTTCCTCACAATAATTCACAGACTATGGTGTGTACACTACACAAAGCAGCTGTCTACCTCTGGGCAGAAATGCCAGTACACATTGACAAGATGAACACTTGTGATGTCAGTCCCTATTATGAAAAGTCAAATACGGGTAAAAAAAAAACAAATTTCTAACAATAGAAAACACTATTTGAAATAAAACTGACTAATAAAAAATGTGTCATCACTAATTTAAATCTCAGAATTCTGAGAATGGGACATATTGGCCAGCAGCAGTTGAGCTTGAGTTTCAAGAGGTAAATATTAGGACAGTTTTGTTGTTGTACTGGATCTGTACTCCAGCTCACTGGAAATTAAACAGTGATTGTGAGGTCAATGCCAACTTTCAACTTTAATTCATGGTGTTCACATCCACACCAGATGAACCATGTAGGAATTATAGCCCTTTTTAATCATAGCCACTACAACATGTTATTTTCGTGCCACTGACGTGTGTAGGCAGTGAGCCAGGCTACGCTGTAGAAGGACACCAGCATGCATGTGTTATTGACACAGGAGGAAGCAGGAGTTACTTTCTAAAAGGAACGGAGACATTGACTCTATCTGTGAACCTTGAACAACCAGCAGACACTACTCCCAACATCTTATAAAATATATTTAATGGCCTCGTGCAATTTACCTTGATTTGCTATCAAATTTAAAAGCCTGCCATATAAACAAATTGCTGTCATTGCCTCTTCTGCTCTCACTTAATTGCTGCTGTAGAACGGTATCTTTGGTATTATCGATGGCCTACAACAATAAAAACTGTTATTTAAACATACCCTCACTTAATAGAAGCAATAACCCTAAAATTTCACTGCAAATTACGTAATTAGTACTGCTCATGAAGGTGCTTAATGGATGCTAAACCTTTACAAAATTAATTCAGGTGTCTTTTACATCCTCATCTAGATGGACTTTTTTGTTTTCATCGCAGTAACCTTCAGTCTTTAGACAGATACTCACCCTCATCACTGCATCCGGGCCCCATGCAAGGCTCAAAATCCTGGGTGTGTGGACAGGGCACACTGAGGTCCAACTGGGCCTTTAGCATCCTCTGCCTCATCCGCTTGCCCTTTTCACAAGTGGCCGAGCTGCAGGCGGACCACGGAGACCAGTTGGAGTAGATACATGTCTCAGGAGTATCATCTGCAAGATGGTAAAGGGGATGAAGGTACTATAATAGCCTAACACTTTTAACTAGGCTTTAAATCTTGTGTAAGAGAGAGAGAGAGGGAGAGAGAAATGGAAGCAAGTTCCAGACCTTCCTCCTTTTCCTCTTGGGCAATATCTGCTACAATGTCATCCACGTTGTCCGGCACAATGTTGCACTGTTCGCCCTGTGGACACACAGACACACAGTAATGTTATGTTAGAAATAATAAATCCTTCTGTTTGTTTCAGATAGCTGTCAGAAAGATTGACAGCCAGTTAATGGGAAGGTCAGCATAAGCTCGCAAATTCTCTTAACTGTGGAATCTACACAGTACACAGTGAAAGTACATACAGTATAAGAATGAATGGAAGACAAAATCCTTCAGCGGCCTCTAGATGCCACTGAAGGACTGCTAACATTCTATCCCTTTCTTGTTTGCAGCCAGAGATCCCAGGGAATGTGTTTCACCACCCATCCAATTACGATTATAAAAAGTTTCGATTTCATAGAAAGTTCATTTTAATGCCGTTACATTATTGTTTTAATTGACTTTCTACTTCAATGCTTGTGTCTTTCTGAACAACAATGTGCTGAAGTACTTTTAGGAGTTGATTCACAACACATTAGACATTTGAAAACAAATGTTATTTATAGAGGACAATAAAGAATGAATCTGAACTTTTACACTGGTGGTGATTGGTCAAAATGTTACCTTTAGATAGTGCTTAGTGTTTGATTAAAGAAATATAATTTTTTGAAACTGAAATGAACTGCACATCACTTACTAACAGCTGACATTTGATAACATAAACTATATTTTAGTAAGGTTATATTTCATTTTTGTCAAATTTGGAAAGCAGCAGACTTGTAGACTGCATTTTATTTCACCTTGTGAAACACTACAAATACAAACAGTACATCCTCATCAGTTGTTGTATCGATGGACACAACTGAATTCATCATCATACATGCTGAGCAATGATAAAGAAAACAAAAAGGTCTCTTTCCCTTTCTCTCCGTCTCTGCTTCTGAAGCTTTTAAATGCATGATGGCAAATATTAGGGGTTGTCAGCTTTATTTTCATGTTGATCTAATTTAGCTGATTTATCAATGTAGCATGGAATCAAAGGTGTGAAGGGTGAAATAAATATATATGAAGAGGATGTGCAAAGCTAAGCTGGAAGTATTGGAGGATCACCTCAAAATACAAATAAAGCATAAAATCAGTGATTCTGGAGAGAAAAAAACTTGACTGAGAAAGCTGATAAGAAATGGCTAATCACTGTGTCACTTTACTGCTCTCTGCAGCAACATGTACAATACAATTCAAGTATTTGTATATTGTTTTTTGGTATCAATTGCAAACACTGTATGACAACCTGAATGTTTACTGTTATCTGTAAACTATTCTACCTATTATGATCATTATCCTACAAAAGTCTAAATTTGTATGGAGTGAATATAGTCTCAATATGATTTGTAAATGTGTATTATATGATTTGTAATTTAAAATCACATATTGAAAATAAATAAAAATTGTAACTGAAAAACAAGATTGAAAATATTTTACTTATAGATATTCTTACTCAAATTACTTTCGCTTTCTGGATTTTGAGTCTATATTAACGTTGGTTGCAGCTTCACAGATATGTAAATGCATGCAGCATTTAAGTGCTGGTGGAAAACTGAGACATCTGGGCATTTGGCATCTTAGTGTTTAATAAATGTCTGTTTTGCTCCAATCAAGGGGTGAAAAGCTATTTAGAAAAACGTCTTTCCCGCTTTGAAATATAACACAAATACACCGAAAGCCAAGATTTCCACCACAACTTAAACACAGCATTACAATCCAGAAAGCGAAACGGAACCTGATGTGTTCGTAACATGAGACATTTGTAAGCACAGGACGCTTTTTGAAAGTGAAAAAGATCAGATCTGAGAAGTTTAAGTAAAAAATCTGTAAGTACAATATTTTCAAATCGTGTTTTTCAGTTACAAATCATGTTATACACATTTACAAATCATATTAAGACTATATTCACTCCATACATTTGCAGCAAGAGGTGACTGATATGAAAACAGAGAGACCTTTCTGGCAATGCGTTCCACCATCACCCTGGCCACAGGAGTTATGGCGCCCCCTTCAGGGTCATAGAAAGGGCTCTGTGGATGATCCAGGCTGGTTAGGGGACGAATCTTGTCCTGGGGCACAGTGGGGTTGTTGGGAGACTAAAAGAAGTACACGGGAGAACAGAAAAAGGGGTTAAAAAAAAGCACAACATTGTGGATCTTTGGGACTTAAAAAATAAAATATTGTCACGATTTGGTTCAGAAATACATTTCTGCAAGTACAATTTGCTCAAAGTCAAAGTTACTCAAAGTCATACAAAGGACAAGTCACAAAGTCGGAGAGCAACTGTGGAGGAGCGCAGTAGTTTATGTGGGTGATGCTCTTATTAGTCAACAGTAAAGGTCTGCCAGCATGGGGTTGATAGAAGCATCACCGCCAGAGGCTGTCTGCAGGCAGAAGACCAGATCTTTCACCCCCCACTGAGGCCACCAAGAGAAAAAAAACGGAAAGAGCAGTTCTGTTAGTGTTTGTAAGAGAGGGCGACAGGGAGAAGGTTAATGAGTGGCTACTAATTAAAAGATACAGTAAAAGTAATGGCACAAGGGAAGGATCGTGTTACTCTGTTACAGGCCTGTGCCTTTAACAATTTTGTAACAAAGAGTCAAAGTCCCACCCCACTTCCAAAATAGCCTCTGTTGCTCCGTTTCACAGTGTATTTTTGGATAGAGGGTTTCTTTCATTTATCTTTATGAAAAGCTTAAACATACTTGTGTGTTCTGTTCTTATTCTCAGTCAAATGGATAGTACAGTTTGAGCAAGTTGCCATTTTAACAAAGAGATGTCAATATTTATTTTGTTGATGTTTAACATCTACATCTTTTTATTTTAGCAGATTGGATGCCTTTGATTAAGACTCATACCATACCAGGTGTTAGAGACCACTATCACTGGATTACTTAGATCCAGAAGAACACGTGATGATTCTCAGACAGGTTCTCGAGTTATAAGCAGATTTATTGACGTTTATACTCGATGGATAATGAAATTCCAGTTGCGTGTGTGTGTCACACTGAATCTAAAAAGACGTGCATCATGTCTGTATGTCCAGATTATATCTAGTTATGAATCTGAAAAGTAAGATTTATACCAATTGCAGAAATTAAGGCGCTAAAAGTTTTAAAGTACCTTAATTGCCTCTATTAGCTGTGTGTCATGGCCACTCCTGCAGCCCCAGCTGCTGACTGTGTTGATAAGCCGGCCACATTAACGTGTCAAACTACAATAACTAACTTCCTCTTGTTTTAAGAACGTCACTTTCATCTCACACAATATCTTTGTCTTACATCTCTTCCTCCTGGGGGAGGCATACCTCACCATTTGAAAAGTCCTGCTGTATACGATTCTGCACTTTTAGTTTACAAAAGGTTTTACAGACGTCTTCTTAGACACAGACACGGATTTTTAACATGATGTCACTTGTTTGCCATTTCAAGGCACTGTCACTGAAAATGCCACACCTAACCAGTTGATCAAATATGGCTGTTAGGTGTACAAACAGGAGTAAGCACTAAAAAAACACTACAGATGAGCGTACCTGTCTTCAACAAAAATGGAAGGCAACGTTGCAGTAAGAGGAAGAGACAGAGGGATACATTGTCATCTGTTTGTCTTTTCTAAATTATGTCTAGAATAGTCAAATGTATCTTTTGACCGTTAGGAAGGAGCCCCACACCTATGTTGGGTACTTTTGATTTTCTAAGTACATTTGGCTAATAATGCTTCTGTAAATTTTTCTTATGTAGAGTTTTGAAAGAAAGACTTACACTTGCAGTAGAATACTTTAGATTGTTGTATTTGTAGATTTGCTTAAAAATCACTTTTCACTTATCACTTTTTCTTGTATATTTTCTCCCCAGAAAAACACAAATGTATGTGCCAAAGTAGAATTAATCAACATTGTAGTAAAAAAAAAAAAAAGTAATGCAACCAAATGGTTGCAGAAATATGTGGTCATCGCAAGTGGAATGTTTGTAGTTTCAAAAGGTGATATGAAGAAAGTGATGCCAAGGCTTCAATATATTTCACAACGTATTTAAATAACAAAGATTTTATATTTAAAATATTATAAAATCTATGTGTCAGTTTCAGGATCACATACTATGTAGTGAGTGCCCTGAGATAACTTGAGTGCCCTGAGATAACTTTGTTATGATATGGCGCTATATAAATAAAATTGAATTGAATTGAATTAGTAAGCATTACATAAATAGGCATCTATAAATTAAGGAAGCCTTGAACTTATGAATGTACAACAATCCTTTTTCTTTATTGTTTTAGTTTTTCAAATGTATTGCTACTGTTTCTTTGGATAACAGCTTTTGAGCACAGGTAGAAAAGGAGAATCATCTGACTGTTTAACAGGAACAATGTACCATTTAACATTAAATATTTATCTCGAGCTGTTATGGTTCCTCACACTCTTAGTGATCTGTAAGGGAGGTTTTCTTTGCCACTGTCATTTAGTGCTTGCTCATAATGGGACTGTTGGGTCTTTGTAAATATAGGAGTTGGTCTTGACCTGCCCTATATGAAAAAGTTCCCTAAGATAAATTTGTGATGATATGGTGCTATTGCATATGGCCCTATTTACAACTTTTCCAGCAACATCCCCCCCTCCAAACACACACACTGTTGGAAGTGAATGAATTACAAAAACGGAAAGGGAAGTAATTTGAAGTAATTTGAGTGAAATTTAAGGAGCTATGTTACTAAAATGAATCGGTTTGGCCATCACTAGAGAAAACATGCTCTTCAGAGTCCGTAGTAGCAATAACTAAATTAAATCGTAGCATAGCATAGCGCCCCAACTGGAAGTCGTGTTGTTGACTTCCTACCCTTTCCTTAATCAGAAATGTCATTGTGTTTTCTGAAATGTCATGTTTTCTGAAATGTTGTTGTGTTTTGTGTAATGTTGTGTTTTGTGAAATGTTTTTGTTTTTGACCCCTCAGGGGTCTCCCTTAGGATAAGAGAGAGAGAGAGACATTTTAATTGAATTATTCCTGAGGCCAGCCAAAACAAGCAAGAGAGCACAGTTCAGTGGGTTCATCTGTGAGCTCCAAGGGATCAGCCAAAGGTTTCACACGTCATCACAGCGTTTGGTCAAACATGTGCACACAGCCTAATCTATTAGTGCTGACTGGAGACACTGAGTATGCAGCAAACAGCACCTCGGGGTAAGGGCGGGAGGGGAAGACGTTCAAGGCTGTTAAAGGAGAATTGGATGGGTGATGACACTTGAATTGTTGCAAACTGACAGTGTGTGAAGAGGTGAGAGAGGGAGTGATTGTGAATGTGAGGAGACAGGCAGATGAAGAGGAAGAGGTTGGTATAATAACAACTCGGCTGGTGATGAGAGGGGTAAAAGTGGAGAGAATGACAGTTTGCAAATGGCTGTGATTGCAATGGAAATGTGGGGTTATGACCTTGGTTGAGTTACACATGCAGCTGTTTTTGTTGCATAATCATAATAAAGAATGACTCAGCTGGAGTCAACTCCAGGTACACTTATAAGTACCTATATAAGTGATATAGGTACTTATATTTACCTATATCACAGGTAAATATAAGTTATTTATTTAATACATTTAAAAAAATACTGTTTCACAAAATATGTAAGTAACAACTGTCAAATAATGTGTCAAAATCTACACTTCATTAAATGTGATTAAAAATAGTTTGAATTAAGGTACGTTCAGGGTCTTTAGGCCTTTCCATGTTAAAAACGTAACATCACAAAAAGTTCAAAAAGATAAATCAGCCTTCATATATAACACAGACACAGAGTAAGGAAACACATGTTGGAGCAAATTACTGAGGAAACATAGTGCTTTTATAAAACATTTTTAGAAATTAATCTCAAAATGTTTAAATGTTATTACTTACCTCGTATGTCACCCCACTGTCAGTGCCTGCATCCCAGGGGATCAGGTCCTGGACCACCTTCTGCACCCAACCACACTCCTTGGTACACAAGTCCTCAGCAGACAGACCCACATTCCAGTCTGGACTGGGCCCCAACATGGTCAGGTAGGACATGAGGTGACGGGTCCGATCCACTGAAAATTCAGCTGAGGGGGCGGCCCGCCTGAGGAAGAGAGTGAGAATGCGGTTTGTAAGTGTGGGTAAGGGAGAGAAAGAGAGGTTTTAGCTGCATGCCAACTGACAAGCAGGAACTTTCAAAGGATGTGACCCATGACGGTGTGTCCTTCAGAAGACCATAAATGAGATCTCCAGCCTGAAGCCAAATGGCCGATAAACACAAGAGGTAAACTGGGACATGTTTCTGATTTCCAAGTTTCCAAGTAATTATATTTTACTGGCAGTGTAGCAGACTCAGTGCACACTCAAGGTATAACCAAAAAATTTGATATGGTAGAAATCATTTAATCCCTAAATTCGTATTTTTTCACAAGATGCTTAGTATACATTGTAAAAGTAAATATATACACAGCAGCAGAAGATATGCAATGTTCACTAAATATGAATCTGTTTTACAACTTGGTTGGTCCAAATACTGTTTCAAAACTATTAGTTTCAACTTAATTTATTGATATATGAATAAAATTTTTACTTGGAGAATGCAACTCCTGAAATTCACAAGACACATTTGTTAGTGTCGGAGATTAGAGACTCCTTGTATTTCCGGGTGTCAGAAGTCAGAGTCAACTCCCACCGGTGTGCACAGATAATTTTTTTTATGTTCATACACAAATTTTCAGTTGCATATACAAACAAAATGGTCACACTGTGCAGCATGGATGATATAAAAGAAAGTAGTGCTGCAATGCAAGCAGGCTGAGATAGACAAAATACAATAGCATATAGTTAAAAAAGGATCCACATTTGATCAGGTTCATTTTAGCCAATAATTATCCATTAAAATCAGCCCTTATATGATCTACACACCTACACACCTTATCGTTTTAACAAAGACATTTTGTTAGAATTCAACAGGTGCAGATTGAAAGTTTCAATGAAGTTTCAGCTTTTCAGAAAGATTTATGAAATGAAGTAACATCGTGAAATGGTTGCTAAACCAAAGGAGATGTTTTACCTAGAAGTGGGAAACTATGACTTTACTTTAGAGAAAGAGGAAGGAATGGTACTTAAATTGCCTAAAAATCATAGTGACTGGCAAATATTTAGTTGACATATTCTAGACTCACATTGCCAGAACACTATCCATCTCCAGACCACATTTGCTCTGTTTAGCACCGTAGACACACACACACACACAAACACTTCTGGCCATCTGTCTTGACCAATGATTGGCAGCTAAACTAATTACAATAATTCTCCCAGCCACTATAAGATTAATTAGTAGTGGGAAGATTCTTGTTGTAACATAGACATGCCCATATAAATCTATTTGACTTCAGCCGACTCAGTCCTGCCCTTGCACACTCTACTAATGATGGCCTCTGAGTATGTGAAAAAGCCCTTATCCCCCGGGAACACACAACTTGACTCGACCCTCCTGGGCCTCTGCTTAGTGATTACTGCAAGGTTTATCTCAGACAGCTACCTGGGCTCTACAAAAAGGTGTAATTGACAGAAAAGAAGACACAAGGTAAGTCTGGTGGCAAATGAGGAAAGGATTAATCACCCTAGGTAACCCCAGTGAAATCCTTTTGTTACTCCAAATTGTTTCTGGTTTATAAATGTCTGAGTATTCTTAGAGAGATGTTGATATGAATGTCAGTGTCATGGTGTTGCTACATTGGCATTGGGCACTAAAGATTCTCCTACTCACTCATTCTCTTGCATTTGACTGTTACAACAATGAATTGTTAAGTATCCAAGACAATCAAAGGGCATGATTTATTTAAAAGTTAAAAATTTACTAAAATTGTTAAATCATTAAAAAATATATATTTTGTTGAAAGCCTGCAGACAGATTTGCTAAAGCAGTGCTTAAGGTAGTCAAAGTTCAGTCTGAGCACTAGAAAACCACAATATTATGTTTCATATGTTTCTAGTATGCAAACATACAGACGCTAGTGGAACAGAGGCAAGTGGGGCAAGGCTAGCTACACTACACCACACTACACACACACACATAAAACATTGCTAGCAACCTGAAAAAGTAGTTCTGAGAGTGACAGAAATAAAGAAGATAGCTCATTAACAGCGGTATTCTTGTTTTTAAAAGCTCCTTATTTCATACTATTGACAACCAGCCTTTTCCTTTTTAGCTGCTAATCAGATGTAACCTGCAGAACACCAAAGCAGTCCTCTGGTTGTTAGGAAGACGCCTGACAAGAGAGAGTGGGAGTAAGGAGACAACAAGGAGCCAGCTGGCTGTCATGGAGGTTCTGCAGCTGTCAAGGATTGCAACCATTTTAATGCAGTATAAAGTGGGAAAAGTGGCACAGAAAGCGGGTAGACTAATGAAGAGAAATTTAGTGAGGAAACTAAAAAAGGAAGAAATTGTGTCGTTTGACTTGGTAGAAAGTGAGGGGATACAATGCAACAACAGAGAGGTAGTTTTTAATCAGAATGTTTCGTAAGAACTTCAATAATCTATATTATCAAGGTCTATGAGAAATTTATGATTTTTGAGTCAGAATCTGTTGTCTATTTGAGAGAAGCAAAAACGGTTGCTTTCAAAAAACTTGGCACTTGACAGACATGCAAATTCTTTTAAGTGGTGACAGTAGCTTGATCAGTTGCAGTAGCATGAACATATGCTGAAGCTACAGCAGCTGGACTGACATTATAAGTACATATCTGCCTACTGATATACTCTAAGTCTTTGTCTGAGTAGGTTGACAAAGACAATAATAAAATGTAAATGTTAACATCTGAATTAAATTCAAACGAAACTCCATGCTACAACGTAAACGGTACCTCGACTTCAATCTGTTTTGAGCAGACTAAGGAATGAATACATTTCAGCCTCATCTCCTAAGGTACAGAGCAATTCAGACAGCCATCATAATGCTGTCTGAATTGACAGTCAATCATGCCTTTTGTCCAAACAATTACAGCTTGAGGGGAGCTGAGGCAGGGGGACTGCACAAAATGTATAAATAAGGTCAGAATGAAGTGTTGTTAAAATGTGCACGTCAGCTCCTCTGCAATAATCTGCAATCTACTGTTACCTAAAACACCATTTAGCGTGTAGGTTTGCAGGGATATTTAGCTTGGACATGGCTTGGGGACTGGAGGGCGGTCGGCTCGAGTCTAGCGGGGAAAAGATGGAGAGGTGCAGGTTCACCTCAGCAAGGCACCTAACCACTCATGGCTTTCTATGCAGCGAGCCATCACTTTAACATCTTTCCTCATTAATTGCATGTGTATAGGTTGCTGTGTGTGCTCAGACCTGTGTGTGTGTGTATGAAAATGAATTTCCTCAAGGGGATAAAATAAAATAAAGCAATTATTATACAGAGAAGCATAATTCCAGCATCATTTGTTCCCACTTGTTTGAGTTTGTCTGACAGAGAAGAAAACGATGTGGTCGGGACGCCATGATGAATTTTAACATTAAGTGGTTTCCTCACCTATTTTTGAATCACAGACTTTTTAAACTACAGACTGAGTCATTTGCATGGGCCAACTAAAATCAGATTAAAAAAAACTGAATAAAAAATACAAGAAAACAGCATCAGCTTTTAAATTGTGAGTATCTCTGCTAAGAGGCATTTCTTTATACGTTGGCTGCAAAATTATATGGTAGTGAAAAGACTATCAAGTCATGAACATTAAAGTGATCTTAACATCTGCGCCTTTATCTGGCGTGGTACATGTAGGCACCGTGGGACACCTTCATTTACATTACATTACATTTAGCAGAGGCTTTAATCGAAAGCGACTTCCAAATCAGGAGCAACTGGGGGTTCAGTCTCTTTCTCAAGGACACTTCGACACATGGTCAATCCTACAATAACGTAGGTGGTTGAGTCATCTCTTTAGGATCTGTCCAGTATACCTCATTTTTTGGAAAATAAATTCTTAACATCCTCAAGCTTATTTCTTTTTCCCTATTACATCTTGGGTCTCAGAAGATCCACTGCTGTAGACATACTGCTGTAATATATGTGATTATGGCTGTCACTTTTTCAGCGTCATTCTTTTCTCCTCTTCTCCTCCTTCCGTCTGCTGCTTTGCTCTTTGATCCAGCAATAATTTTGCTCCTTATAGTCCAATGAAATTGAAAGCTTGGTTTAAGAGGAGGCCCTTCATTTTACAGAATGCAATTGCAGTGCACGTACTGGTTCTTAACCACATAGTTAACCTAAAAAAAGCACTATAAATATAATGAATCCCCAGTCTTCTCAGAGGCTTTATCAAATCACTTCCTTATTCTTTATGATTGTTGTTTTCCTCTTCCCTCTGTTTCTTTACCTTCCAGTCTCTCTTTCTAGCAATTGTCAAAGCAAGGAATGTTGGAAGCTTAAGTTGACAACCACCCTTAAAACAATACACCTTGAAAACTGGATGGGGATGAGGGAATCACCTGAAAAAGCATTAACATGGAGACACAAAACATGCATATTTACACTATTGCTGGAACTGTAACACACACACTATGAAACATGCTAACAACAATATGCCTGCATGCTTTTTTATATAGCTCATATGTACAACTAACTCTAAAGACAAGGCTCATCTTCCAGTATGTTGAGTAAAACATAGACTTAAATGTTTCTTTAGCCTACTTCCATGGTGAGGACACTTTTTTGTAGTTCAGAACATAAAACGTCCTACCCTCTTTTTGCCAACCAACATAACTGATCTGACACTCTCCTGCATGTGCTGTACACAATCACCGTGAGGAAACAATTAATTGGTTGCCTATACAGCAGAGTAAGCTAATTAGCCCTAGTGGATCTCATCGCTTCTATTCCTGGCTGTGTTCTTCCCTTTGGAGAGTAAACTCATGGCCCTCACTGAGGCCCCGTGGTTGAAAAAACAACACAGCAAAGACCACTGAAGTTCTTCTGAGCTAGCTGAGCCAACAAGTGTCGTGTTTTTCTCATGAATAAGAGATCACATGGCTCTGGTGAATTTAGAAGTAAATGAGCATGCACAGCCTAAGCATGGTGTATTTGGCAGTTTCAGGGCACCTTTGAGCTGGAGTTTCACTAATCAGCAAGCTCTGGGTCCAACTTTGGATACTAACTTCTTACTGTAGGTCGTGTCACCTTAAACCTTAAAACATTAGAACCTAGGTAACTTTACATGAATTATTTCCTATTAAGCGGTTCACCAGTGGTTGAGAATGTTTTGACCTATTAACTACAAATTGTGGATGCTTTGAATAAAAGTTGACCAGCACTCCATTAACTTTTTAGATTGATTTCTTTGTGTGCAGGCAAAATTGCTAGAGATAATCCATCAAATCAAAGTGGGTGTGTTTGCTAAGGAGCATGCTGCACATTTTCTGTGCCCTATGTTTTAAAGAATGCATCTCCAGATAAGTGATTGATTTACAACGACCCCAACAGCAGTCACTTATGTACCATGGCCCTATTGCAGACCCCACCCAGATGCTCAGGAATGATAATAGCCCAGGCTATTACAAATTAACTGCAGGAGTGAGAAAAGTACTAGAGGGACTTAAACGTTAGTAGTAAAACTGGCTGTTGAAGGCGCGGCCGTTGTCATCCCAGAGGTAATCCTGTGTCTATATATGCAACAAGTCAGACATGTATGTAATGCAAGTTTAACATAATGCCTTTGATTTAAAAGACAGAACTACAAAAAACAATGCTTGACTTTTGTCTTGACCTTTAAGTCCCATACCCCATCAGTCCTGAATTGTACGCCCTACTGTCCAGTGGAATCCATTATTCCATATAACCCTCTTACCTCCAAGATACTAAGGACTAGAGAATAACTCATAAAGTGAAAGGAGAATCCCATTTTCTTGTGTACTGTACAAACAATGATGATTCTTTTGGTGTACAAATGATCAGGATTTGGACTGGTTATTTAATTTTAATGTGTTTAACTTGCTTTGTCTCAAAAGCCTGAGAAAGGAGGCAAGATGGACTACTAAAGTATTTATTCTGATTTCCATAGTACTACATTGTTTGGAAAATGTATGTGATCTGGCTCATATGAATTTACGGTGTCTTGTACTGTAAGCCCTGATGTGGAAATCACTGCCTGTGTAGACGATACACAATGTTTAATATTTTATAGTAGCATGATTAGGTCTTTATAGTCTGCAGTCTATAGGACAGTATATTTACAAACAGATGACACCTATGACCAACGAGAACAGAGGAAGACCTTGGACTCTGTGATGGATTCCTGTGATAGATCTCTAGCAAGTTTTAAGTCTCAGCACCTTGACTTTAGACTGAATTGAAACTAGTGGAAACCACTCGGTGCATGGAAACTTTGTATAACAGTGAAAAGTAATGTAGGAGGTTTTTCATTTGTGAAAAACTCATAAAACCAGCAGCACAGTTAATAGACTGTAGTAGTGGTGTGTATTATGATAATCACGATGCATTACTTACACATTAAGTGGTTGCCAGGCTGGCCACTGTGCTTTCATTTTAATGACTGTCAGGACGTCATCACCCTACAGAGGAGACACAGACAAAAAGACACAAAAACTCAATCTCAGTCCCTTGTATTAATCGACAATAATTCAACCGTCAAACTTCACCACTGAATGATTACAAAGGATCAATGGAAGACTTTATCCATTTTCACACATATAACATAATATTGGTCAAAAACGCAATATCAAGTAAATATTAAAATAACTGAACAAAATGCAGCTACAGAGCAACGGTTAATTAACATTTGAGAGGAAAACCTGACAGTTAAATGGGAACATGACCTAGAAGGTTAAAGAAAAAATACTTTCGTTTAGAAACTAAATGTTCTCAACAGAGATGAGAGAAGACCTTGCAACAAAATCCTCACAAAAGTGTCATAATTATATCACAAATGCAAAGGACAGCTGAAACCAATGTAGAATGAAAGAAAGGCATTTTGTTTCTGCACACTGTGAAACTCTTCCACTAGTTTCCTTTGATTTTCTAAATGGGCTCATGCACACAGGATCTGAAGTGAAAACTGCCAGTGGACTGGAGTTTACCATGAAGTAAAAACAAGGTACATATAAAGGAATTATCATGAAATGCAATAAAATATGAGACCAGCACAAACTGAACAGGAAGCTTCACAAATATAGTATTCATTGCAGAGCAATGTGAAAGGATGAGAATTCATCATGGTGAAAATGAATGGATCAAACTTACAACCTTCAACAGCTTCCCCAGAAGCCATCAGATAACATTGTTTTCTCTTTAGACAATACCATACACATGGAAAGTAATTACTTTCATGCAGATTATTACTTCTTATTAAAAAGTTGTGTAAGTATATTTATAATGTGCCTTACTGCTGCAATGATGTCAGTAACCTTACTTCCTGTGGTCAGAAAATAATGTTTGTTCCAGTAACCAAAATGAAAGCACTCCCATCTCTTGCTCTGTGTTACTGAATTTCATTGCAGCAAATCTGACAGGCTGATAATAAGCACAACAGGCTAATCCTATTACAGATTCTAGGATGTTACTGATGAGCTGTGCCAAGGATTAAAATACTATATACTCTTATTATGTGGTAGTTGTGAAAATATTGTTTTCCACAACCCGACACAGTATTGCATTCTTAGGGAAGCTTTACACTTTTGAGTAAACATTTCAGTCAGTATTAAATCTTCACGAGGCACAAAAACAATGAATAGTGCAAAAATGAAAAGAAATCCAAGTTGCTACTTTTGGTTCAGGTTCTCAGGTGAATTCAACTATTGAAAATATGTTTAGTCTGTTTAGACTCAAGATACACTATTTAGGTATAGTTTGTATTATAAGAGCTGTGACATTAATGCAACATCTCAAGTTACAGCAGGTAAACACAGAGAAAGAAAGAGAAAAAGCTTGCTTATTTAGTTTTTAACAGACGATCTGTCTTCCTAAATGTGATCAAGGAGTGAGGTGTCCACCATCCAACTTCCCTGGCAGAAAGTGAAGAGAAAGGAGCTTGAAAATACGGGTCTGATGAGGAATAGGGCTAGCAAATATTGCTGTGAGACCTTTAAAGAAATAGATATCTCACAACCAGCAGCATCCAAGACAGGGACAAGGATCACTAGTGAGCGAGCCAAAAAAACCTTCGCCCACAATTTAGTCTTTTGGCAGCCATTTGCAGAACAAATTGAACTGTCAAGATGCGTCTCATAACTGCTGCAAAGGACACGTTTCATGTTCTGCACCTGCAACCCTAGAAACAACATATCAGTTTTTTTCAGTCTCTCTGTCTTTCTCGCTCCCTTTTACTATTGGACAGACCAAAATAACCATACCTGAATAACAATATATACAGTGGACTTGATGAATGAGCCTAGCTTCCTAAACTTTTGTAAAATTAGCATGACTCTGCTGTCAAGGTGAAAAGAATCTGAGGAAGTGATTATAAAATATAAAAGTGGAGACCAGTATGTGGATTTTAAAATGGTGCAACTATGTTCCTCTCTGATAAGAATATTTGTTTATTCTTAGGAGAGGACAGTCCAGACCCTACTCCTTCCCCAAAGTATCAGTAAGTCATGTTGCTGAGGGCACCACATTCAATGGGGATCAGAGGAGCTGATATGATTGGATGTAAATTGATGAAAACTTTTCAACCATTCACATCAGCAGGCATGTATGTGCCTCTGCTCATGAGTGCTGAGAAATATAAGTCAGAAACTAGCTGGCAACACGCATTGACAGATTGTCCATCCAAAGGCGCACGTTCTGACCAAGTACTTTGCTTAAAAGGTACATGGAGGCCAATTTGCCATTTTCATAAATCTGTAATGACATTTCTGAATTGGTTAGTGCTGGTCAATATTTATATTCAATAGTTTCAACAGTTTATTCATGTCTAAATAATAAGGTAATACGTATAATAATACTACTGAGAAGGATTTTCCCCATTTGTTACTTTATAGACTTTCACGAGAATAAGTATGTCAAGAGATTGATAATCTTATTGAATTTGTCTCATAATGGTCCTATTCCCCAACACATCATACCATTGAGCTGAATTTCTCCCTACATGTGTATAAAACAGAGTAGAATCTCACTGTTGGCTCTCGTTTCCTTCAGCTATAATTGAGTCTGCAATTAAATGCAGAAAGTCTCTGTAGGATCAATATAGAGCATGTGATCCAATATTTCCCATCATTGCTTACTAATTACCAGAGACCCACTACTTAGTAACTCCCTAGACATTTTGATGGAATGGATAAGTTTTATAATTAATTGCAGACTTGTCAGTACGGTGCCTGCTGTAGCCAGAGGCTCATCTGCCCCTCTGTACAATACTATACATTTTTCATTTCCTTATAACTGAGTCATTGGTGAAGATGTATTTGCAGCATCAACAATGCCATTTAATGTTAACATGTATTAGTCTGCTTTCTCATCAGTGACAATATATGTTACACAGTTGCACAGTTAAAAACACACACAAAAAAGATAACTCCTGAAAGACTGGGTTCAGATTTATTATGTTCGCAATTATTATGCAAGGGCAATTTGCATTTGGAATTTACTTCTAGATTTTTTGCACCTATGTTGCTTGAGCTGGGTGCTTAGAGTTTCCATCTTAGTCACTAAAAAATTCATGCAAATCGGGAGCATTACACAAGCAAATAACCTCCTTCATCACCAAAAGCACAGCTTGCAAACTTCAGCTAGAATATTAATCTACCAGGGGCCCTTACACTCTAATGGACTGCTTTTGACATGAATTGCTCTCTATGCAATTCAGATCCTCAGACATTCCTCTGTATTTGTTAGCATTGTTTTAGTAGAAAACCTCCACTGTGTGCTGTGTATTGTATTATTTACTTTATTTTTTAAATAATTATACTTTTCACATTCATTTAAAACTGAATAAAATGAAAATTAATTTTGCATTTCTATTTTACATGTTTACAGATGTAGTCCCACACATTTATTTTATCTCTTGTGCTAACAAATATCAAGCAGGGTCAATCCCGTGGCCCTCCTTGAAGGCTTGTAACATGTTGTGTCTGCAGAAGGATACAGTATGGGGACAACTCACCAGATTGCCATGAAATTGGTATGGATATTCAGGGTCCCTGAATAATTTCTAATGACTCTGGTGCCCTCTGATCTTTTATCTAAACACGTATTCAGGTCAGAGCTTCCCCTTGGTGACAGAATATATTTGAGTAGTTATCTAGATTTAAATAGCTTTTCAAAAATGTCTACAGCTACATAGCTACAGAAAATATTGTGCTTTTGGACTATAGAGGACCATGTAATTCTTCAAATAAATTTCAAACATTAAAAACCATCAAAGTTGAAAATATTAGGTTATCATAATAGTAAATATATGCAAGGGCCAAACGTGTACAAAAAAGCTCTTTTCTGACAAGTTCTAGTAATGCTTTCCACTCCTTACACATGGCTGTTGCATTATGATTTTGTTATTTCTGCACAAACCTTTGTTAAAATCTGGCCTTTGCCTTCCTATGTTGCAATTCAACTTGCATAACGGTTTGAATTTGTATAATTCTGAGAAATTTTACTGTATTGTAATACAAAAAACTTAAATGTGCTAATTTCAAAAGTGCATTGCTGTGTTTCTCTCATGTATGCAATTATTAACTTTTCCTCTTTTGGACTCAAGCAAGAAAGCAGCAATATACATCCATTAGAGACAAATATTTATATCTAGTATGTTGCCATAAATAAACTCACTTTCACTGCTTCACCCAACTTTGCTGTTAGGTTTAATGACTGTTAGCACAGAGATTTATTGGCTTAATGACGAAACATGCAACAGATCATTAACTTGGCACAGAATCCCAAGACTCTGAATGCATTTCTCAATTAACAAGTATAACTGTGCTTGCATCCGTTCCAGCAGGATTAGTATGCCAGACCATTAGTATGCCAGACTGAAATGTTAACTTACTATATGCTGACTGACCTCACTGACAGCAGGAGCAAAAGAAAGAAGACACTCGCTGCTTGCTTTGAAAAGAGTGACAGAGACCACCCTGGATTGACACAGATAACAGACATTTTGTGCGAGGTTTGCAAAATTACAGTGAAAGCCGGCTTCTGAGTGAGATGACATTTACAGTCACCTTCCATATTATTTATAAAAGGTGAACATTGACAGAACATTATATTACAGCCACTATACCTACAGGTACAGGTATTGTAGTCTTCTTGATAAAATGTTTTATGTATAATAATTTTATATAATTTTCTTGTCCAGTGTTCCTATTTTGGTTTCCCATGCTGCTACAAACTGCATTCTCATCTTCTCTTAATTTCAAAACCACAAAGGGAGGGGGCAGTACATTATAATAATTATATATATTTTTTTTTAATCTTGTTTTCTGTTTATTTCAATTCCAGTTTTGTGAAGATGTTTTGATAGGTAAATTTTCTATTTTAATTCAAGGCCACCGCACATAACAATACCTGAAGGATCTACTGGGTAGGTGTTAATTGGACAACGTGCACCACTAATTAAAGTCTTCCCACTTCCCACTTTTCTAAATCCTCATGTGTATGTCAAAGGCAGGCAGACAGATATAGAATTTCAAAGATGTGTAAGCTGCTCAAATACTGTGCATTTCCACTAATGACAGGGATGTCTAAAGCTGAGCCTTATTAGCAATGTAACTTGCCCCTTGCTTCTCCTACCCAACATGCACAGTAGTTCGCTTTTCCTTCTATTAATTTAATATTGAGCAAAAGCAAATCTACAATTCTGTTGTATCCTGTAGGATGGCAGCTAAGGGACAACCACTCAGGAACTCATTAAAATGAGCTCAAGATTTATATGCCTAAATATAGCAAGCCATTAGTTACTAATAAACTCACAACCGCCTATTCACTGCTTTCACATTCAAGGTTCCAATTTCTGCATTTTCTCATTTTAATTGAATTATTAAACAAAAAGTTATGTAGATTTACTATAATCTTGAAAATATGCATAAAAAAATAAGGTGCTTCCATCACTTGTGGAGCACCACAAAGTTCACTGAGTAAATAAAAACTGATGCATTAGAGTTGATCTCATGGTCTTCGTGTCTTGTACTTTCAGCACTCTGATGTTAACAAAAGATTATGTAAACTGTATTTCCACAATCTATAAGAGTTTGACTTTCAAGAGAAGCTAAAAAACCTACGCCTATTTTGTCTAAAGGTTTTTGACTTTTTTGTCGTTCCTGAGAATCACCATTACTCTTTTTCCCTCAACACATCCCAAAGGAATGCAAATCTGTTTTTGTAATCAATCATATTGTATTGATGCATTATTATGTGCATTACAATTCTTGCATCATTAAACACGGTCAGACACATCTGCCCAACTGGACAAATGCTGTGGCTGGAATTGCAGTACAAAGTGTGACTAAATAACATGTTCTATACAATACCACAACACCTGCTCAATTACCAATTATCTCACCATAGTCCAAGGGCGCATTTATCAAAATCAGGCTAGTAATTCACTCTTTAACCAGAAGAAGCACTTTCATGAACTGGGTGTTGTGTGGGAGCAAATTTAAAGACTATTCTATTTAATAATTAATATCTCAAATGTCACATCATGTGGCTGAGAACCATGCCATTATGAATTATTACCCAGTTGTTATTAAATCGTTTATATTACTGATGAATGTTAGACGTTAGACAAGCATCGTGTTGTTTAGCTCTTGTAAATAAATTCTTAAAGCATTTATGACTCAACAGTGATTTATAAAATGTATTTAAATCTATTGACTCCGGGTTAATGTGTTTCTCATTAATGAAAGAACCATAATCAAACCATCACTTCCTCCTTTAATCTGTATCAGGGATAATATTTATTCACACAGAGTGTACTGTCTCTCAGCAATAAACACATTTAAATTGTCTATCTAAATATTTAGCCTGTTTAATAATTAGACATTTGCTTTGGTCAGTTGCTGTTCACTGTTTTACAAGCTCAAACAAGCAGCTTCTTCCAAACTTTTTCCGTCCACTTGTGTGAGTTTTGCTCTCCATGTAACCACAATCATTCACATACAAGATGCATTTACCTGTAGTGCCTTACTAAGCTACCTATTTAGCTGTATTCTTATACTTACTGTCTGTGTGCTCTAAATTGCATTAACAGTATGCCCTGGAACTGAGCCTATTGACAGAGGCCTCTTAACCCGGGAGGCCAAGTCTATCCTGTTGGGGTGGAATAGTCCCCTCGGAGTCCCTCACACTGAGGATATCAGCCATGAAATTGGCTGAGAGTGTAGTCTTTAAAAACTGCCTCAGCGAGATTATGCCTAAGTAGTGCATGGTTCTCCCACTGGCACAGAAAACCTTAGCAACCCTCACGTCCTTTCCTTTTCTTCGACTTCCAGGGCAACTGTGCAGGGTGGTTGTTCTTTGTGCCCACATGGACCCTTGTGCTTCTCAGGCAATACCTAGCTCCACAGTGATGAGATAAGAAGAATTTATTACAGGAAACATTTCAGTGCAATTACTTTGACTCCTGTTCCTGCATGTTCCATCTCCGTATATGCAAATCTTGAATTTACGTAGGTGGCCAACATAAAAAGATTTTAGTTTGTACTTTGATGTAATTTCTTAAAAGGTCTGTGTGAAATTAACGTTTATCAAATTAATGTTTGGTTGTTTCTGGCACATTCCTGTCTGTTTGCATGTAAAGCAAAGTGTGTGTGTGTGTGTGTGTGTGTGTGTGTGTGTGTGTGTGTGTGTGCATTTCCATATGTTTGACTCATGTCTGTGTGCATGTTGATCTGTGCTGCACCTGAGCCTTTTATTGACAGAGTGGCATGATTAGATGCCTGCTCATGCATTAATTGGCTTTCAAATGCCAACCTGGTCATACAGTGTAAGTGATTCTGAACATCTGTGCATGTCAATGTCGGCGCATATGTGTGTTTGTGTGACCAGTACTAACACCAAAGCAAAGCACTCAGTGTGCAGTGTCAATGATTGCAGTGGATCACAACTGATGGCTGCTGTCAGGCAAATTAGTTCATCAGCCATATTTTTAAGGTGAGGCAAGAAGACTATATATAGCTATATTAGCTTCTGCAATCTCTACCCAACTATTTGGCATTGTGTGACCATATGGTCATTTATTGGTTTATAATTACTTCAGTGGTTTTGTTTGTTAAAGTTAAGCCCAATGTCACACTGAATATGAATAATTGCTGCAGTTGCTGGATGCTCTAACCTCAAACCAGTCACTATATCAACAAGAAACATGTTTTATACATTAAACAACAAACTTGAAGACCCAATAAATATATGATGCAAGCCATCTCGACCTCATTCAAATCAACATTGGCACAAAAAACAACAAGAGATACTAGTGTACAGTATGTCCTTTCTCCATATATGAAGTACAGTAGCTACATTCCATTTATGGTTTGGTATCCATTAAAATGTATATCCTTTATCTATCTTGAAAGGTTTGATAAATGATTGAAGATTTGAAATATGATTGATAATGTCACCAATTTGAGCATTTCATTCCTCTTCAAACCCCTGATCTGTCAATCAACAAATCCAGAGTCTGTCAGATCCACTGTAAATGTGCTTTTCCAGTGGCTCTGAATGTGTCAGTGAGATACACTAGGAATATAGATATGACAGCATAGACAGTGACAGGAAAAGAGTGGACTATTAAAGAAATGAGTGCTTTAGGCAGAAAAATATGACTTTTCTTTTAAGCTTTTGTCTTCTTAGAGAGTTATTAGTATCACAAGTCTAAGATGATCATTGTAATAACTGAAAGTAGTTTTCCCCATCTGGAAAAAAAATATCTGGGGAGTCATTCTGAATATAATAAATATCACATTAATACAATATATAATATTAAGTCCCATTTTTATATTCCTATATAATATACATTTTAGTTTATTTGAGATGATGACACAGCCAACCTCCCTGAAGATAAGCTTAACCTGGTAGAGCAGAATATAATTAAGGTAAAGAACGTAGTTAGTTTAATTTACCCAGTTGTACAATCACCTACACGCACATTAAAGATTTTCTTGATGAGAGTTTTTAAAATGACAGGCCTCAAATTAAATGTAAGCAGTCTTATGCATTGCAGACATTAGGATAAACACAACATGCATCCGAAATTGAGGGATTATAACAATGTTGAATAAAAGTGTCCTACTGTGCATTTTTATATATAAATTCAGATTAACAAGGCAAACAATTCCTTCAAAGAAAAACAGCAGTATTTTACATTAATTACAGTTGCACATGTTCGTGCTGTGTCACAAAATTACTCAACTGGTAACACTATCTTTTTAAGATATCTTTTTTCACTAGAAAGACTCTTCTCCATCATAGTAGATACTCGTCCCTAAGTATGGAGGACCGAAACTGCCATAATTAACAATAAATAAATAAATGAATAAATGAGTCAATAAATGAATTAATATGCCATTAAATTGGTCGTTTTACATTTCTTGGTCTTTTAACA
>JAVQJD010076010.1:0-18445 GCA_036023655.1 Nannoperca australis
CACACACACACACACACACACACACACACACACACACACACACACACACACACACACACACACACACACACACACACACACACACACACACACACACACACACACACACACACACTACAGTAGCAGCTTGATGATGCTGATGAGTGAAGAAGCTGTAATGTGATAACCAGTTCAATAACGTAAACAACTGCCAGAATCCTCCAGAGGAAGGATGCAGCGCAAGAGAGTGTGTGTGTGTGTGTGTGTGTGTGAGAGAGGCAGTGGGTGGATGTCTGTGTGCGCTTGGTTTTTACATGGGAGCGTGTGTGGGCTGGAGAGCAGGAGAGGCCTGGGCGAGAGGTGAGGACGAGTCAGCCATTGAACACCATCAAATAAAACGTTATCTAATGCCTGCGCTGACGGGGCCCGCCAGAAAACAAGTACACTCTCTATCGACCGGGAAAAAACTCACAAAAACCCTCCTCGCTGACGCCGTGAGCCGGGTTTGTACATCAGAGCGCAGAAACGGATTTCAGCTGCGCTTCACAAGAGCCACCCGGGTATCTGAGCACACATTTAATGACTTCTAAAACCTTTTCAAACGCTCCTAAAAGAAAGAAAAATACTATTTCTGTGGCAAAAAGAGAGAAAGAAAAAGCTCTTGTGTGTGATTACAGCAACACGAGGTTTACAGCCAAGTCTTAGGCTGAAGACAGAAGATATACAGTCACTCCGTCTCCCACACGTTAACACAGACTCCAGGAATTAAAGGCCCTTTTTTAGCTGAAGACAGTGCGACTAAAATATTGAAGCTAGCTCTTTCTACCAGATTTCAGGGTCTTCATCATCGGGCAGACGGTCCACGTGAGACGTGCTGCTGAGAGGCAGGACCGAACGCGGGAAAAAAGGGAGAAACTTTTGTGGAACTTCTGTTAACAAAAAGGTCAAAAACAACATTTTTACATTAAAAAAGTGCTTAGTAACGTTTTGAGGATCCATTTTATTCATGCTAAGCTAAGCTAAGCTAACTGGCTGCGAGAGTGGAATCGATCATCTCGTCCAGAACATTTCCTTTAAACATTTACAGTTTTCTGATTCTACACGGAAGTTTCTGTTCCTGTCGGATTACAAACCATCCGACTGGTTCTGAACCTTGTTCTACGGTGTCCACTTCTTGCATCTGTGCAGTAAAGCTCTGGAAAAGTGTTTATGCATGAACACACACACACACACACACGCCTGGAGTCGTAGCAACATCACACGCACACGACAAACTTCACAAGTGTGTGACTTTGGAAAGGGTGCAAAGGGGATTTTTCTAGCTCCTCCTCCTCTGTGTAATAGATGACGATGATGAACAGCAAGAAAACGCCAGGACCTCAGATGTGTGTGAGAGAGAGCGAGCGAGCGAGCGAGCGAGGCCCGGGTGTAGTGTTTCAGCTCCTGGCTCTGCTACTTGCTGTTTCAGCTGTGCCTGAGTGCTGGCCAGCAGCCCCTGCTCTCACGCCATCGTAACCCCGTCAGTGTAGTGGCGCGGCACTGGGGCTGCGTTCACACTGCAGCTGAGAGTCTCGCAGATCTTCTCCCTCGACACGGGACCAGATCTCAACGAGCGTCTCCAGTTTGGACAACACCAGCAGAGAGTCAGACACGGCGGCAAAGAGAGCCAAGAAGCGAGTCGCTGGTTGGTATTCAGAGACGCCGCGGTTCAGACTAGACCTGAAGGAATGTGGTGAAGCCAAAACCAAAGTGTGTTGGAATTCAGGCGGAACAAAAGGCACAAGCAGCATCACCGGCAGCTTTTTAATGGGGGTTATAAACGTCTAACAGATCAACTGTGGTCCCGAAACAAGTCACATTCAACCGGCAGCGCCGAGCACGACAGCCAGCATCGGGAGCATCCTCCACTTTTTATATTTCTTTCTTTCTGTATCGCGAGCGGGTTGAAAATGTTGGCAGCCGCTGTAACAAAAGGCTTTCTGGCAGAAGCAACTGGAGGTACGAGTTCCTCTCCCAGGTCTGAGTCAGCAGAAGACCTTTGATTATGAAACACTTGTGCGTCGGGAGGCAGAGCGAGCCGTGTTTTCTGAATACTGAACGATGCATCAGAGGCACAAACGCTCTCCTAAAAACAGATGGATGGCATTTGAGAGGAGAAACTAAACCGCTCTCCTCTACATCTCCCGTCTTGCAGCTTCCTCCGGTCTTGTAGGTGTGTTTTGTTGTCGGAGCTCGCTGGCAGCAGCACCTCACCGACCTCCAGTAAACCTGCTGCACTCACCGGACAGAGGACTCAGCCCCTGAAGCTGAATACAACAGGCTCAACAGACTCTCAGTAACCCTCCTGGTCTGTGCTGCTCTGACTGGAAACTCTGTTCTCAGCAGAACCAAAGTGTCCAGGCGCGTTACCGAATGTCCCACGTGACGCGGCGACGACACCGATTTCAAAACCAGGACAGGTTCTGCATTTCTACCAAACACCAGGAGGGTCCTGAACCAGGTCCCGTGTTGGGTTTATTGCCCTCGAGCGAGACTCTAAACCCCTTCACAGGTAGTGCTCTGCAGCTACGCCAAGGTGACCTCTGACCTCCGACCTCGTACGGATGAAAGGTTTCCTGAGGCAAATCAATAAAGTCACACACACAGTGTTGCATGTTGTGTATTTCTGTGTGTGTGTGTGTATATATATATATATATTGATTTAATATTTGCTGGTCTCTTCATGTGAAACATCTCTGTAGACATTAAACAGCAGAAAGAGTTTTTATATTAGAGAAATACACTTTTCCTTCTTTTCACGACTATTGAGAAGGTAATGGAGTTTTAAGTGAAAGGCCGCCGCGCTTCCAGAAGCTGAACTAAAAGGATTCAGAACTGAGTTTAAGTGGATTTGGACGCCGCGGCCCAGTCAAGGTCAAGCCGAGCCCGGTGTGTGACCTATTTAAGGTTAATCCTGCAAATTGAGTTGGGTTTAAGTTGCATTTAACCTACATAGACGCCACCGGGCTGCGTCTTGATCCAGGACCACCGGCCTCTGAGCCCGCCACACACCCGGCACAGTGTCCATCTGGGTGGCTTTGCGATCGGATGATTGATAAAGACCATGTAAAATATAAAAACTACAAGTTAATCTGGATAAAGTGCTGCAGGGAAACGGAGAGTGTGAGAAGAAACGTAACGAGAGTCCTACAGATTCTATAATCCCTCATCGAGAGAGACGCGACGTGCGGTCAGTGTTTTCATTTGCTCGTCTGTTTCCACCTCGCAGCCAAAAACCAGGTCAGCACACACACATTTCCATTCTGGCTCCAAAGCTGGTTATTTCCAGCAATGTCTTCCGAGGCGGACCGGATAAATTTAGTGCCCTGGACGGGATATTTTTAGCAAACATCAACAACTGAGTAAGGATTTACCACCGGTTTGTTTTTCTATTCCTCCTAATTTCTCTTTTACGTAACAGACGTTCACAGAACGACTGCAGTGTGAAGCGAGCGGACCTGCTGAGCCGCGTGACTACTGCTGCTCATCATCCCCGATATCAGAGAGGTGGAGCTCTTTTTATCCAGGAGCAGGTACAAGTTTGGCATTTAGCTCAAGGGCACTCCGGTACAGTCCTGTGACCTGTGAGTACCAGACCAGGCCGCCCTGCTGCCCCACGACCCCGAGCTCCAGGGCTCTGCAGCTCTGCAGGTGTGGGAGATGAAGGTTTGCGGTAAACCACAGAAGGTTGCTTGTAATGTAGGCGACAGTCAAACTCCAGCCCCCTCCCCCCCCCGACGCTGGGAGGCCGCGTGAGCCTGCAGCATCTACTCGCTGCAACACACCGGGCTGTTTTCATGGCAACACCACTTCCTAACGTCGTGCATCACATTTCACCGACTGACACAAATAAACGAGGCTCCAGTTCCAGTTTACGAGCACACTGTTAAACAGGGGAACAAGCCAGGAAACAAGCCAGGAAGTAACCACTTCACGTTTCCACCACGTCGTGTGACGATGACGTCACTTCCTGTCAGTGTGATGCTGGAATGGAAAACGGACATGAGATGTGCAGCAGGTTAAAAGAAAGAGCAGAAAGTCTCCAAACAGTTTGAAAGTCTTAAAAAGGACGCTGAGAGCGATCATGTGATCAAGTATCTATCACCAAATGTATGTTTTCAAAAGTCTCCACCCGATACCATCTCAGGAAGACACGCCATCTTTAACCGCCGCTGTTTAATAAAAGAAGGAGAGCGGCTGCCGACATGAAAGTGAGGCACATTTTGGGCTTCTGTTAAATCTTAAAAGCTCTGCTTATAAAATCCTCATGCATTTAAAGATTTATCATCTGTTTGTTGAATACTGATGGATTGAAACATGATCATGGATTTTATTGACCCCTTTAGATTGTGGATTTCTGTGAATGCAGCCACGTGAAGACGAGCATGGCTCCTGCCGTCACAACAGAAACATACACGAGGCTGTCGAGTCCCTGCCCAGCCCTCGCTGACTGGTATTTCATTAAAGCACACTTGGTAACGCTCTCGGGGGACAAATTACAGTCTTAAACATCCCTCCGAACACACAAATGTGATTTGTTTGCTCAAAATGCTTTTAAGACTTAATCGTTCATTTCCCCAAAAGCTTCCTGCAAGAATAAACATGCTTTAAAAATGTAATCTACAAGATTTCACCTCAGTGCTGCAGCTCTGCACATCCAGAGATCACCTGTCAATCAAACAGTGGGGGCGGACTTTGTTTTTTCTCCAGGTTTCTCTAATTGGTGCTCGTTTGCTTTGTCACCTGAACTGCAGTCAGAGACTCGACTTGATCTGAAACGCTTCTCTGCAGCAGCAGAAACAAACGCTCCCAAAGAAAAGCACAGGTTCAAACAGGAAACACGGTTGAACAATCCGCCACTAAATCACCTTCGTCGTCAACACATTCTGGTGATTTGTTGATCAGTGTAACCTGACATGTGATAAATCCAGGACGGTTTCCCGGCTCAGGGTTCGACTGAAGGATCCTCCAGCCTCTCCAATCCCAGAGCGTGTTGCTCTTTTTATTCGCTTTCATTTTGGAGCATTTGGACAAATCAAAGGATGCTGGAGGATGTCACGTCTCAACAACCAATAAATGAACAGAAAACTAATAAAGTTAAAACCTGCAGACCCTGAAAAGATCAGAGGGATCTCATTTCTCTCATAATATAATGAGTTCACGACCAGAAGGAGGCAGAGCAGCAACGATGTGATGCTTCGACATAAGCAAGAAAGGAAGAAGGAAATAGTCTCACACACACACACACACACACACACACACACACACACACACCCTCCAGGGTGGGTCTGCATTACCTCCCTGCCCTCCGGACTGAAGACACCCCCCCCCTCCATGTGCTCATTACCTTAATTGATGTTTAACCCGTAGATCAGCAGCTGATGATGGCTCAATTAGGAGCCTGCTGGAGGACGGGGATTAGTCCTGTGTAAGTAAGGCCGCTCGCTGCCCTGCAATCCTTCACTTCAGGCCCCCGGGGGTCAGCAAACACGACCAAACCACCACACTGTGCACGTACAGCTGGGTGTCTTCAACTATTTCTCTATTAATCAATTAAAAATATATATATATAAATCTATAAAATGTCACCAAACAGTGAAACGTGTGCGGAGAAGCTGCTGTTGTTTCTGTTCACAGTGGAGTGACGGCGCCTGCACATGTTCACATCAGAGAGGCTGCAAGCAGTCGAGTCTCCTGGAAACATGAGGATTCACTGATCATCACAACTTTCTGACGATCAACTTATCGATTAATCATCTATTCGTTTGAGTGCAAACACCTGAAATCTGGTTTTCATGCCTGGCTTTGAAGAAAACATTCAACAACATTTAAAGCACACACAGAACCTCCATCTGACAGCTTCCTGCTGGAGTTTCCAGGCTAACGTGCACGGATGTAGTGCTTCACTTTGGTTTTAGGCTTTAGATGGAGACAAGAAGAACTTCTATCATTTCAGATCACAGTCCTTACGCAGGAAGTCTCCGTGAAGACGACACAAACAAACATGGAGCAGGTGCACGAGGAAAACAACAGGTATGTTTGACTTGTCCAGCGGGTGGAACACGACTTTCCATGTCGTCATTTTATCTAAACTGGTGGTTTCATTTCCAGAAGACGCACAGGAAACAGCCCCAACGCGAGGGGCTTCTGGAGGGTCCACTCCCAGGCAGCTCGGTGGTGGACTGAGCCCAGCACATCGGACTGAGGGGGGGGGGGGTTGTTCTTCGAGTGTTCCCAGCTGGTGTGGAAATGACAGCAGAAGAACAGGCCTGGAACGTGTCCAGCTCTCCCTGCTGGTCTCCAGCCTGGACCATTACAACTTTATCTGCTCATTTACAGGTTTCATGTTTAGTCTCAAAGAGCTCGTTACTTCCAACTCTTTATTTTAAACCAGTTTGAGATTCAGTTCATACTCAAAGATCCAGAGACGCTGAACATGCAGAAGCTACAAGCTGCAAATGTTTTAGTATCTTTATTTCATAAAATAAAAGAACTATGAATCAATAACAGCCGATTGTTGATCTTCAGCGTTAAACAGTTCCTCAACACGTCCCTTTAGGACCCGTCCTGAAGTCTCACGACATGGTTTCAGTCACGTGACTCGTGTCGACAGAGCTTCGCCTCGCTGCTAACGCGTAACACGCTGAACTCGTCCACTGCAGCTCAGGACAAAGCAAACAACCAGGAGGTGCGAGGAGCCGCCTGCAGGGCTCTGCGTGGGCTTCCTCTGGCTGCAGGCGCTCCAGGGAGGCCATTTTGGAAGCGCAGTGGGGGAAGCGCTGCTGCTACTTCCCACATTAAGTGGCTGACGGCCTCTGTACAAAACAAAGTTCCATTAATGGAGATGAAGTGAGGACATTTCTTGCTCTCTCTCTCTGAGCCGGGGAAAAGCGCTGCCCTGCCATGATTGAATCACAGCCATAATAGCAGAAGGCAGCGGCCTGCTGCGCGGCCGAGTTCTTCCTGTTCTCCGCGCTCAGCGTGGGAGCAGCCGCCGACAGAATCTGCCCTGGAATCGGCACACAAAGGAGGCCATGAAGGCAACACGAGCGGGGCAGGTAGTAATGGCTCCTTTCTGCTGAAATGCGCCCCGACGGTTTGAAAAGGAGCAGCGAGGCGTTTAGAGCGACTGCACGCTCGTCCGACCCGGCGAGCAACAAGAGCGAGCACGCGGAAAACACACCGGCTGCTCTACTGTAGGAGACTGAAAGGTAAAACAGCCGGATCAATGACAGGCAGAAGGTAAAACAGCCGGATCAATGACAGGCGGGAGCCTCTGTTCACCACAAGACCTCGTCCTCCCTTTCTGTCCCGCCTCCTCTGCGTTGGAATAATAATAAACAGACTTAACTGATGTCACTTCCTGCAGCCCGAGCTCCAGCGGCGATCACAGCCCATCGATACTCGGACAAACAAACGAATTGATTAGTGAAAATTAGACCCCGGTTAAAATTACAGAGCACGTCCAGAAGACGCTCCCAGTGTGAAGGTCTGCGGGGCCTCCACTAACGGAGAGCTCTGGGAGCTTTATTCTGCTCCCCGCGGGCCGGCAGCGGCCCAGCGCCTCAGCTTTCACCACACCGGCAGCGACATGTAGGCTGTTTGGTAGCATTTCATTTGTAAACGAGTCCGAGGTCAAGATTTTAAACTTTACAATGATCTGAACCAAATCAACTAATCAATTAATGGACGAATCAAATCTGAGACCAGCGTCAAATCATCAAATTATCAGTAAGACATTTAAAGTAAGACAGCTTTACCTCTCCGTACCTGTCTCACCACCTGTAGTAGCTGTTCTGGAGCTTTCGACCTCACATGACCTTCCTCAGCAGGACGAATGACAGCGTCCAGCATCACATCTGGGCAACAACGTGTCCCGAGGAAGGTCATGTGATCCGGTCAACAGCTCCACAATAGAGAGGAGACCAGACGCTTGTTGTTATCGATCCAAACAGGAAGCGGCTGCTGGAGCCGGACCACCGATACAACAATCAAGGACAGCGGGCGACACATGAGCCGACTGTCCGAGGAGATCAATCAATCACTGAAGATCAATCAATCAATCACTGAACTTTTCTGATATTCAATTAAGTGTCGAACATCTACGGCTTCGAGCTTCTCCCCTGAGGTCATATATTATAGTTAATGTGTGTATGTGTTTACACACACACACACACCCACACACACACACACGTTTTCCAGACAAAACAACACATTTGAAGATGTCTCCTTGGTAATTACAACAACAACAACAACAACAACAACAACAACAACAGGCACAGAAACAATGAGCAGATGAGCCGATGAGGAAACGATGGTACACCCAGACAGACGTGTTGAAACACCTCCACCTGAACTCGGAGACGCTGCTCCACGCGAGGAGCTCCACCCGGTCGGACGTCTGCAGGGCGCCGCGCCGCAGCAGGAAGCTCAACCCGGACGGGAGGTTGGACTTCCTCAGTTTTACAGGAGCCGGGAGGAAGATGGAGCAAAGTCCCGTCTCCTCCCGAACTCTCACTCCACAGATTATCTTCACAGGAAAGTTCGGTCCCGGCCGGCGCGAGGCTTCACGGTCACGGCTCTCGGGGACACAAAAGCCCATTACTGGAGCTCAGTTATCGGAGGCTTCAGCTCCTTTTCACTGAACAATGCAGTTACATTTTTTTCCTCTTCTGGATTGTGTTCCTGAACACGAGTGAGACCAGGCACGCTGGTGTCTCACGCACCCCCGTCCCAGCAAACGCCAGCCTAGTGCTGCAGGTCCTGGGCCGGTTCGGAGCTGGTTCCACTTGGGAACCTTCCAGGAACCTCCATTGAGCCACGTTACGACCGCAAGCACAAACCAGCAACAATGGCGGCCCACGTGGTCTCTTTCCAGGCGGCTGCTCGTCGGGCGTCCACATCACGACACGGTCTCCCTGGCGAGACCTCGCAGGAGTCACAGGTTCAAGATGTTGAGCTTTAAACCAAAAGCAAAGCAGAGGGAGGAGATCTGACGTGTCCTCTGGACCCTGTTCTGACTCCAGGACACATGTGCAGCTCGCACGGAGACACATTTGGGTGTCGATGTATATTTTATGGACTGAAACCCTGTTTATTATCCACCCGTCTAATCTGGGCAAACACTCTTCTGTGGCCACACACCGAGGCCAAACACTCACACACGTCTACTCTGCTGGGACTCAGCAGCCCTCGTCTGGACCCGGTCCCTCCGGGTCCTGGAGCCCCACCTGGACTTCACCTGCAGGCGCTGCACCAGATCATGATGTAACGTGTCCGGGTCACCTGCTGCCGAACCAGCCCTGGAACAACTCTCAGAATATTTATCAGAGCAGAACCATCTCAGTTTCCTCGGCTGGGACTTTTATTGATGCCATCATTACGCGGCCTGCTTCCACCCGCAAAATGGTTTCCGGGTTTAAGGAGGAAATTACAAGTTTGATGGCACTCTCTCCCGGGAGAGAAGCAATTACGCACCGCGGTGAGAGCACAATAGTCGGAAATGGGCTCATGAAGGAGACACAATGATTGGACAGACAATGGCTTTAAGGATGAGGGGAAGCACAGAGATGTTGCTTTCTACCAGGAACACAGTGGCACCACCTCACTACAGAGAAGCGGCCCCACGCGGGGACGTAAACCTGTCATTTAACGCGTGAACGGAATTGATGGCGCGATAAAAGTTGCCAATAAACTGAACGCGCTGCTCTCGGAGATGAAATCCATTTGCAGGAATGAAGAGAAACGGCGTCAGAAGCGCGCTGACACTTGTCGTAAATCGTCCCTGACAGCTCCTGATGGAGTGGGATCAGCGCGGCGCACACCGCACAGCCCCGCCGCTCACCGGAGGGCTGCGGGAGAGAACCGCCACGGGAGCTCCCGCTGCACTTACTGGTAACTTAGCAAACTGTGTCTTTGACACAAATCACGGAGGGACACGGAGGCTCTCCGGCCACCGCGACCCCCGTGGCAGCTGCAGCAACTCGGGCCAAAGTCCCAGCACCGCGGCGCCGGGACGCGCAGCTGTCAGAAGCGAGCAGACACAGGTAGAGGCCAAACCAAACAAAAAGAAAGCAGGCAAACGGACACGAGCTGCCGGAGAGGGACTTACCCGCGCGGCGGCTCCACATCTGTTTGCTGCGACGACACACTTTGTTGCAGTCAGCGCGCGCGGGCGGTGTTAGCGAGGGCGAAGTGTAACTCTCCGCCGAGCGCGGTGGGCTGCCGATTCAATCAATTCTCCCCGACCTGGTGTACAAGGTAACTATTTAGTTATGGCAAATGGTGCCTAATCTATCCTGTGGCATTGCTTTATGATTGACAGGCGCGCGGCCAATGGGCTGGAGCTGTGCGCGCAGCTTCGACCAATCAGGTCGCCGGCGCGCAGTCGGTGGAAGGTGAGCTGTGAAGTAGGACGGGCTGATGGCGACATCATGTGTTAAGAGCTGATATCCCTCCGCCGCTCGTGTTTCCAGAGCAGCGGCTCCTCGTCAGCTGCTTCCTCCTGTTTGAGAAGAACCAAGTGTTAGACTTTAGTCTTTTTACCATAAACACGCCCGTTTGTGGAGATTTAACTAATAAACTGAATGTGTTCGGATTAAAACGACCGAACAGTGTCTCGGTTTATTTTTCTAAACACAAACTTCCTCCGTCGTGCACTTTACAGACGCTCCGTGATGGAAACGCAGCTTCACCGGGGCCCTACTTTATCCGTCCGCGGCGGAGGAACACTATGTTTACAGTGCCCGTGTGTGTGTGTGTGTGGGGGGGGCTGACGTACAGTGACAGATACAGTCAGTGAGTGGTGCACATGCACACTAACTCACGTTAGGAGTTTTCACTGTTACGCAAATGACGCACAGATTCTATTTCACACGTTTTCACTATTTCCAGTTTCTGCTGCGTGCGCGAGGGGCTGCGTCTCGTTACGTTAGCGTCGAGGACATTGATTGGCTGGGGATATTTAAAGTAATAACGGCTCGTGCACGGGACGATTGTTAAATTGGGCAATTCTTTTTTGATATTGATTCTTTTTTGCATATATTTACACAAAGACCTCCTCACACAGGATCTGAAGAACAACGTAAACAAAACAATGAAGTGAAGACAAAGAAAACAATGAACTAATTACACGATCAGAAGGGGAAGTAAACAATAAGTAAAGCAGGCAGATGCAGACAAAATAAAAGTACCAATTCAACAATCTATCAGATCCATTAGAAGTCAAATACCTGCATTCAAACCCAGCACTTTAGTATAATCATTAAATCTATATAACTTATACAAAGAGTATTATTATATTATATTCTTTTATTATTATCTACGACATTATGAGCTTGTTAAACAACAGCTGCTGAAGTGGAGATAGTTTTAGTTCAGTGGTTCACAACGTAAGGTTCTGGCCCCTCCAGAGGGTCACCAGGATACATCAGAGGGGTCGTGAGACGACACACACAAATCTGCGTACATTTTTCTGTCAGTGAAATGAAACCACGTGGGACGTTCAGAGGGGAAATGTCACTTTGGACCCTTTGTAAAAGGCCAAAACCACAGATTCTAATCTTTAAAATGTGTTGCCAGTGACTCCCAGAGCCACATGTGTGTCTGTTACAGCGCCAGCGACAGACGTACAATAATAAACATGCGGTTAATGTTAAAAAGTTATTCTAACGCAACTTAACGTTACAATCTGACGGCAGTTAAAAAGAAGTCAGCAGCCTCCTGGGTGCCCATCCATCCAACCCCCGGACGTCACCTGACCTCCCGTCACAAGTACTACGGCCACTAGAGGGCGCCACCTAACAATAAACTTAAATATGGGTCGTAAAAGAACAAATCTTAATCTGCAAAGTGACCAGTGACTCAGAAACAGAACAGTTCTGGAGTAAATGGTTCCGTACCAATGGTACGCTTGTACCTGGCTGTCTAACACATGCATTATGTGCAGGCCCGGCCTCAGCTGTCATGGGGCCGTGTGCAGCTCCTGACCTCAGGTCAAACCTAAAAGGGAAGTGAAAGATAACACCCCAGCAGCAGGGATGTGGTGTGTGTACTAAAGTCGGGTCAAGAATCCCTATAAAATATAAAACGAGACAACAAAACCCAGAACACAATCCTGGAAAAGCACACGAAGAGTAAAGATAACCTGTGTGGAGGGGGGGGGCGTGCCACACAGTCCGGATCAGAAGCAACACATGGGAACAGCTGACTCAGAGGAGGACGCGTGCTGTAGATCAGCTTTGTGTCTTTGTGTTTTCTGGTGTTTTGTTGTGTGGCCGTCGCGGTGAGGCTTCACTTTGCCTCAGGATACGAGAGACACCTGAACTTCCTGTTTCCTGCTGTGACGGTGTGAAGTCTCAATGACCAGGAGGGAGAGCTGAGAGTAGTGAAGTGGTTGTGGTCGCCAGCAGCTCAGACACACACACACACACACACACACACACACACACACAGATTACAGTGTTTTCTGCTTTACATAAGAAGCTTATGTGATGTCGTCCCGCTGGCCTCCTGCTCGTACAGCTGGGACGTCCAGCGGTCGGCCGCTCGGCCCCCGGGGTCAAAGAAATGCCACGGGGGAAACATGACAACACACAGCCAGGCCAGAGCAAACAGAGCCCCCCCCCCCGACCAGAGGAGCTACCGATACCTCACGTCATAATAATCACTTTATTATAGAGCGTAGGTCCCGCTGTGACGACACACGTGGGGGTTTTTATTTATTATACAACAATATCTGCCAGCAGGACTTCTTTTCATTCAGCCCGATCAATACCTGTCGTGTGGCGCCCCCTGTTGGAGCGAGGCCGAGTCCCCCAGAGTTCAGTGGGCGCAGGACTCGATTGTTTTCATCTATCATCTAACAACAGATGATCTTTGTACGTTATCAGATACAAGACATTCAGACTAAAACACAGTTCCACTATAATATCGAACAATATGCTGAACTTTATATATTATATATTATATAATAACATACTTTATAGAAACAATGTGTTGTTTAAGTGCTGTTGTAAATAGTTACCTGATCACGTGACATCAGTGCTGCCCCTCGCTGACGCTCCTTGTGTCTGAGTCTGGAACACCTGAAACCAGAAAAGTGCAGACTCAGCAAAAAGATATAAAACTAAGGAATAGATATCTGACGTAGAAATACCTGAAAGGGTGTTGGAGCTTCTGTACACCACCTGTAGTGTTTGTCCATTGATCCCAGGGTTGGCGGTTCAATCCCCGGCTCCTCCTCACAAACTGTCTTTGGGTCTTTGGCATCAGTGTGTCCATAAAGTCACATATCAAATACGGTGTGACGTTCAGGTGTCCACGTACTTTTGACCATGTAGTGTTTCAGATGTTCTTTATATTATTCCTTAAAATGCAGATAATAATCTTACTCCCACTAAACACTGGTTTCATTCGCAACAGGCTGAGCTGGTCTTATTTAACAGCGAGCTCACACTCGAAGACATAACCAGGGACTCAATAACCCCTGCTGTTGTCCTTCAGCCTGCACGTTCGGCTCGCGGCGCTTCTGGAAGATTGCTAATGTGCTCGGGAGGTCAGGAGGTAGCGACGGCTGGAGAGGCGCTGCAGAAACGACCCGTTGTTATGAAATCAATAGTTGATGCGTTTTGAATGGACGTGAAGAGCACTGAGGGCTGCTCCACCTTAACGGGCTGCACGGCATCGTGATGGAATGAGAAACTGAACTTTGTTGGCTGTTGTCGAGGTTGTATAATAAGTAATAAGTAGAGTTTCTGCTTCAAATCTCAGTACATGATGTGCTGTTGCAGAAGAAAGCAACATTGAACAGGCTCTAGGGGAATAGTGCTCCGTACGAACACAACACTTTCACCCAGACGCAAATATTTTACTATATTTTTTAGACTATTGGACAGATTTTAGTGATTATGTGTCCTGCTGACATGGTGATCCCTGGACTTTTCTTCAGCCGTCACTATGAGGTTTACATTTGTGGTTGTAGGTAAAATGTCTTGACAAATATTGAATGGATTTAAATTACATTTGGTTTCTGTCCCTCTCCGGATGACTTGTAATAAACTTAAATCTTTAAATTTTACTGCGCAAACACCTGAAAAGCCTCAGTTGTACTTTGTGTTCAGTGCTAACAATGTAAAGTAAGACGGTGAACATGGCAAACGTCAGCATGTTAGCATTAGCATTAGTTAGCTCACAGTACAGCCTCACAGAGCCGCTAACATGGCTGTAGACTCTTGTTTGATTCAGTTTATTCTGATTTTACAATCTTGACATGAATCAAATGAGCCGTCAACATGATAGTAAAAACAAATAAGTCAAAAGTAAAGCCAACATACAGCTAGCTAGCTCGTTAGCATCCAACTAGAGAGACGCAACATTGTTCTGTAGGTGCTAGTAGCAAATGTATTCATTTATAAGTTTATAATAAGTTCCTAAAACAAAGTCACAGAATCACTCAAACGGGAGTAAATGGTGCATTTGTTGAGGAGTGTTGGGGACTATTTTCAGCGGCGGATGAATCCACATTTGGTGCTGTAGGGAGTATTTGGGGCGGCAGGACGGTGTGGCTCACTGATGTGCTTTTTGAAGTGTTTGGAGCAACAATGCAGCTCTGTCGGACCAACAGGACCTCTGGTGTCGGTGTTTTTAATGGTGTGTTTGTGGTAATGAAGGGCTGTGACACACTCACACACTGATCCTTTAATCCGAGCAGAGAGAATCAGTTTGTCTGAGCTGCTGTGAAATCATCTGGAACAATATTTCGTGCATCCATCTGTTTAAACGTGTCCGGGGTGGACACGTGTCCGGTTCTGCCGCTGGTCTCCGGACACCCAGACCTTTAAGGACGTGTACTCCGGGGCCGAGCTGAAGCCAGGACCCGGGATTCCCTGCTGGCGGTTCACACGGGGGCCGCGACCTCACCATTTGGGAACCGGCTCTGTGAGTGTCCAGCTGCTAGATTAGTGTTTTCATTTGGACCCGCTGTCCTGACCCAAACACCACACTTTAAGTCTTTGTAATAAAAGGACCTTTTAATGGGAAGCGTGCAGAGGCGGGTTTATCCATCCCACTCTTTTCGTGTTTTATCAAACTCTAGAGACTTGTGTTCATCTCGTTGTGGCATCATTACTTCACACACGATGCTCCTCCCTCATCTAAACTGTATATTCCTTAGGTTACACTTTCATTTCAGCCACTAACACATCTGAATCTACACTCCTGCCCTCTGTCCTCTGTCCTTCCTCATCTTCCTTTATCTTTTAGCCACAGTCACTTCTTCCTTCCTCCTCTCTCTCTCTGATCTCTCAGGCCTAACCCTCTCACCCTCTCCCCCTCTCCCCCTCTCCCCCTCTCACCCTCTCCCCGTGTCCTCTGTGCCCTTTGTTTCGCCTGCCAGGCGATGATTGTGGAGGTTTGAGAGTGTGAAATGCTGCAGAACTCCACGCTTCAGATGTCTCTCTCTTCCTGTAACAGCTGTACGATCATTGTTGATGATTTCTGAAAGAGTCTTCCTCGCTTTGATACGTGTCGGTCAGGTGGATGTTTCCCAGATTTCCGGCACATTTAGCAGCTAAATAGTTGTTTTATTGCATTATTGAGACCAAACCAGAGTTAAAAGAGTGAATACTGGACTTACACACACAAACAGGACTCCAACAGAGCGCTGCAGTTAGCATGTTAGCATGTTAGCTCTTCCTGCTGCCTCCTCTGGAAGTCAGTGAGTTTCCTGAACGGGTTTTTGGTTCCATGTCTTAAATAATGTCTGTTTGAAGTGTTTTGTTCCACTGGTGAACTTTTGAAGCGTTTGCAAGTCTTAAAGAAGGCGGTTTGCTAACAAGCAGCTAAATGAGGCCACAGAGGTCGTCGGGGACGTTAAACGTAAAGTCATTGACTCTCTCGTCCTCCTTTATTCTGCAAACTATTCTGACTCAAACTCTCACAAAGGCTTATGCAGAAGAGCTGAAGTCACGTGACCGCGCTGTAGCTGCTCGTTAGCCGCATGTTAGCTTGATGCTTCCCACTTCCAACTCCCTGCGATGCACCATGGGCTGCCCGAAGGCATTAAAAGTGCTTCAGAAGGTGATGATATGTCAGGAGTGGGTGTTCTTCAGCTTGTTGTGGAGCTCTTCTGCCCCCTAGTGGCCAGAAACTGAATGAATGAGAGCAGCTGATACAGAAACATGGGTTGGGAATGTTGAATGTATTAAAATGCATGTAAACACACAGAAACTGCTCGGACTGTGTGAGATCACCCCTGTGATGTACAGGACAGGAAAGACGTCTCGCTACATCTTTCCTTGTTGCTCGTGAATAAACAAAACATACTTTTTTACGTCTTCAGACCTGAAAATGATTCAAACAAAACCACCCGAGGAGAGAGAAGCAGGAAGACTTTGCTTCGTTTTAATCGTCCGTGCAGTTAAAAGCTTTGGAACCATGAAGTGTTAAATAATGAACCATAGTTTGAATGTTTTACTTTATTAGTTTGTGTCCTGAGCTGCTGCTGCTGCTGCTGGTCTGTGTGTGTGTGTGTGTGTGTGTGTGTGCACATCCCTCTTCTCCACAGTGACCCGCTGCTCCGCTTCCACAGCATCCCTCCTGCTGCCTAGCAACGCTCAGTGTCCATGGCAACGGAGCCAACAAACGCCCCCACTCCTCTTCAGCCCCGAACCCCTCAATTAGGGCTAAATCGTGGCAATCAAGGAGAGCGGAGTCACAGAGTGGATTAACGGGGGGGGTTCTGCAATCAGACCCGGCTGCAGGTTGTGTTCCCACAAAGCTTTAGATGTGATTCTGACAGAATCCGTCCTTGTTTTGAGTCGAGAGATGATAAAAAGGGACAAAACAAAGAGGACACACCTGCAGATGACACAGATACAGGTGGAGCTGCAGCGCCCACAGAGGTGGAGGTCACGTGGCTGCTGCCCCACGTGTGTTTGAGCTCTCTCTCGTGGATTAAAAGCAAGCTGATGTGATGCGGTTCGGGCAAAGCCGTGGTTATTGTTGATAATAATTATAATGATACGTTTTATTTGTGTCGCAAAATTCTTAGGAGAAAGAAAAAGAAATCAAAGCAGAAGCTATGAGTTCATACAAGAAAACTAAAGGAAGTTGAGTTCCTCTTCCAGGAAATACATGTCAGAATTACAATAACTATAATTATGACACACACACACACACACACACACAGCTAAACTAAACATAAAAACGTTAAAGCCAGACAACTCCTAATAATCATCATTATATACAGAACACACACTCCACCCAGTAACCTACATCATGCAGGTTCATATCACATGTGTGTTATACATGTTTTTATTGTGTATACACACACACACACACAGGGTATATTAGATTGTCTTTCTCTCTCACCTGGTTTGTCTCCTGAATCTCGTGGGTCCGGTTCTGATTGCAACCCTCGGTGCTGATGAACGGCAGCTGTCAGAGAGAGAAAGCAGATTAGAGTGTGTGAAGCTCCAGATCTTCCACTGGGGAGTAAACAGCAGTAGTGATGGAGGAGCAGACAACACGGAGTGACCTTTTGATTATGGTTAAAAAAAGAAATCATCATAATGTACTGGAATTTGTTGTAGTGACAGGAAACAGCCACCAGAGGGAGACACCAGTCTACAAATGGGCTGAAGGTGCTGAAACACTGTCTGTCCTGTAGGGGGCGGTAAGTGTCTGCTGCTTCTTTCTCTGGAGAAACTCTTACTTATTCTGCATGCTACAGTGTGTGTGTGTGTGTGTGTGTGTGTGTTCGTGTGTGTGTGTGTGTGTGTGTGTGTGTGTGTGTGTGTGTGTGTGTGTGTGTGTGTGTGTGTGTGTATGAAATGATTTCGGGGGTTTTCGAGACTCCTGGAAACATTAGATGTTCATTATTGATGGTTTGTTGGTGTAAACTGAAACGCTGCTTTTGGCCGGAGGACGTCGGACTCTCAGGGAGTAAAAAGATCATCAAGGAGCCTCAAAGGTCCTCAAACTTTCAGGAACACCTCTGCGTTTGTCTGAGCTCCTCCTGCAGCTTGGTTCCTCTTCATCGTCCAGTTTCCTTCAAGCATCTTCAAGGGTTTTCTGGGATAAACTGACAACGACCAAGAGGTTCCTTAAGACAACACACAGGGCATGAGGCCCGAGTTTGTGTAAACAACAACATATATCAACATGATCCTGGTCACGGTATGATAGTTTGTGTCCTTTTATTCCACCTCCTCCATCTTCTCCCTTTAAATCCTCTTCATCCTTTCTTTGTTTCCTCTTTATCTTTCTCTTCATCATCGATCTCCTCCACCTCCACCTCCACTTCCTGCTCCTTCTCTTCTCCATCATCTTCCTCTTTCCTCCTCCTCCTCCTCCTCCTCCTCCTCAGCTCCCTCCTCTCTTCCATCCTCCCTCTCCTCTTTTTCCTCCTCTTCATATTCCCCCTCCT
>JAVQJD010076019.1:0-19140 GCA_036023655.1 Nannoperca australis
AGTTATATGATGGGACATTTGAATTTGAGTACATCATATGGACTGCAAAATCTAATGTAGCTAGCTATTATTAGTTCAATTTTACTTATTCGTGTTGGTAGCTAGTGTTATTTCTAGCAAGCATTAGCTCCTTTACAGAGAACGGCTAACCTTAGCTTCTAACCAGAGACTGTGTGCATTTCATCTGATATAACTAGTCAGCTAAGACTTAACGTTTATGTTCACATCCTAACGACAGCTGTGAGAGCCAGAACAGTGACAGCAGGATTTGGCATCGAAAAGAAACTTTTTTTCTCCCCCGGACTGAATTCCCCTAAACTCCCAAACTGCAGCGAAGTCTTTGAGTCTATGCCGCTGTACTTTGCCCACGTTCAACCATGGATGTAACCTGACATGAGCTAGCTGTCGTGTTTGAGCAACATTTAGCGCTCGTTCAGCGGACCTCTGCCAGACTGGCATAACGTCAGTTCAATGTAACCCAGCCCGGCTCTGTGTGAGCGAACAGCGGCAGAGATAAAGACGCTGTTCACGAGTTCGCGGTGAACTCGTGGAGGACGTCGCTGTAGGTGTGCGGTGATGCCAGGGGCCTCTGAGGGACATCGAAAAAGGAAACTAGCGTCTTTAAAAAAAAAAAACTGATATTGTAAAACAAAAACCGGAAGCGTAAAAGGAAACTGAAAAGCAAAAGAAATATCAGCGTCAGGTGTTCTTCTGCGATGCCAAATCCTGCTGTCACTGTTCTGGCTCCATATGGGGCCACGTGGTGCTCTCCACAATACATAGCATGGTCACCAATGTACCTGAAGGTTCTCTGGAGGTTTTTAAAAAACCTACTCTCAACCTTCAGGGATCCCTGTTTGCTGCGCAGTTGCAATGATCATGATGTGTAGGAACAACAACAACAACAACATGGCAACATTAGACAGTGCATGTGCAAAACCTTATTCATTTACATTGCAGATGCTGTTACCGTGTGGTATACATGAACCACCGGCTTTCTCATTTGAAATGTGTTACAGCCAACACTCAAAACAAAAAGGTTTTCCCCTCTCCTTGTGTGATATCTACAAAAGCTGGAGTCAAAATCAGTGGAGAAGCATGCTATCACTGTAGTTGGCCAGTAGATGGCCTCTGGTTCCCATAAACTCACATTAAAACGGATGATGAGGCTCCTACAAGGTGGATGGTAACTAAGTACATTTACTCAAGTACTGTAGGCTACTTGAATACAATTGACGTACTGACATGAGTATTTTCATTTTCTGCTACTTTATAGTAAAATGATGACTCCACCACTTAACACAATTTGCGAACCCCTTGATTGTAGCTGATGGCTGTTGGGGCCTCTGTAACTTCACTTTTGCAAATATCTATTTGGGAGCTTTGACATTGACATATTTGTGTTATGTAATAAGAAAACACAAACTGCAAGAAAAGCTTTTATCATTAAGTGTGATTAAGTCAAATAAAGACAATTTTATACAGCACTGTATATATTTTTTTCTTATCCCCATTCATATTATAGCTCAGAGTGTGCATTTGGTAAGGTACTATAGTTGTAAATAGGGATGGAAAAGGGAACAGTTCTGCTTTGTAGTGTTTCATTGTCACGGTGGAGAGCTGGACAATATAACGGAATGCTCCTGACCCCCCCCCTTCCCAACCCCAGATCAATGCAGTGCAATGCTTGGTGGGTACTGAAGTCTTCACAGCACAAAGAAGAGCCGTGTTCGCAACGCCCACAGAGGAGCTGCAGCTTCCACCGAGAACTACCGGTACCGAGATGCCCAGCTCGGGGTGGTTTCCGGTAAGTGCGTAAAATGTTTGGACCGGGCACTGGAAGAGGGGGAAAGTGTGAGGTGAGGAAATGACCGGGCTGTTCTTTTTAAACTCATTTCGAAAGGTGGAGGCGGAGGAGGGCGACGAGGTAATGTGGGAGCAAATAAGCCACAGTGACTGAGTTTGGAGGGGGGTGAGTTTATCCGCAGACAATAACCTAAGTTGCGCTCCAACTTGGCCGTGCCCACGAAACAAGCCGGTAGCACGAGTAATTCGCACGTTAGCTGTGCAGCATTACGTGTGGATACCTTGGTTTTCTGCACATCCTGCCATTTGGGTAGCCTAAATGTTTTTGTGCTCCCTTTTTAGCTGAAATCACTGCTGCTGTTTCACCACCTGAATCTCCATTTTCCACTGATCTCTGCACAGGCGTACATGCACAACAAAGGATGCGTCTGATCTCCGGGATGTAGATGGTGTGCGTCGATGTTTGTAGTCGGATGACTGGGATGCACCTTTAAGGTCTGTATGTCGAGTTTTATTCCCCCATTACGGCTCGCCATGTAGTGGGAAAAACATCCATAGGCCTCTAGAAACGCTTTCCCCTGCATCGTGTTATCTTGTCGTCAGAAAGGGTATGCTGCTTTAATCGGAAAACGGATCAGTTTCCAAATAAAACCACTTTAAATAGTAGCTTCCTTCTTGAGGCGCAGGGTTGCACAAAGCTTTAAAGATAGAAACCCAAGCTTTCTTTCTCAAAGTAATAATTAGCTAATTTAAGGTTGCCAGATTTATATACCTGTTTAAAGACCTATCTGTATGTGAAAAGCAAACATTTGACTCAAACTCCAACAACAACAATAAACCTTCGCATTACAAACCCCACCTTATTTATCTTATATTTTAATTGTGGTGTTTTGTACCAAAAGAAGTCGCAAATGCTTTAACTGACGATGCTTTTATTTTGAAACGCATCGCCGGAAGTTGCCGTATTCGCTGTGGCTGATTTGACCCGTTCACTCACCAGCATCTTGAGTCCACTGGCGCGAGATCCGCTCGCGGAGAGGGAGGCAGGCCGATGTAGACACCCTGCGCACGCACGGCTCCGTGGTCTCCTTCTGCCGGGAGTGACAGCTGTTTTAATCTGATGGTTCCCACGCGATAGACCGAGTCGACCTCTCAGGTAATTTGAACCTTGCCTCGGGAAAGAAAGCGCTCAAGTAATAGTGTAACGCCAGCGGTACAATTAGAAAGCAGCGCTCCTTTTTAGATCTAATTAGGACGTGGCTTGTTCGGTCAAAGATGGAAGACGTGATACACTTGCCAGTTTCATATTCACGGCGAATGTCGTGCTGCAAAGTGTAATCCGTTAGATGGTAGCCTAGCAAAGCCTTTTTTCACCCCCCACGTATTTTCATTCATTCGTTGTTTGCGCTGTTAACCATTGAGAGGAGAAGAGTGGACCCCCCCCCCCATCAAGGACATTATAAGATATTGGATGCCATAAGGAGTATAGTGATGTATTCAGATTACAAGTGTCAATTCAAGAGTAGGCTGTCTCATTACCTGTCAGAAAACCTACTGGTCGAAGCTCTTTTTGTAAGAGTGTGTTCTCTACAGGCCCTAACAAGTGTGTATGTGTTCATAATTATTGTTTTAGGAGTGTTCACATGAATGTAACCTATGCGAAGCTAGCACGTGTAGACCTCTTACAGCCTGGCTAATAGGCCTCACCGAACCTCCATCTCTTCTCCTGTACTGTAACATGCATTTCTTCTGGTTTCATCTGCCTGTGGCATAAGAGCTGCTGAAGTTAATGTGCTCTGCTGAGAAAAAACATGCTGCCTCATGGCTTGTGTTGCAGCTCTTCCCATTGAAAGCCCCCCCCCCCTCCTTTAATGGGCCATTAAGAGGCAACCATGATGGTTAAGATGTCAGCTGGGGCTGATTGATTTGGTTAGACCACAGATGAAACTGATCTGTGCTGGAGATTCCTTCGGAGCTCTCAGTTAAAAGGTCCCCCCCCACCACCACCACCAGGCACCAGCCTCTGGCAGGGAGCAGAGGTGGATAGGCTGGTTCAGAGAGAGAGAGAGAGATGCAGAATGTAAAGCGAGCAAACGTGTTAACATGTTAAAGCTTCTCGTATGATCCAAATGACCTACAAAGCAGCGAGGATGCGCTGTGGTAAGTGACGGCAGGTCCCCCTGATGTGCAGTCTTCACACAGGTGCTGGGACACGGAGGTAGAAAAGTTTAGCAAAGGCGAGGAGCGTTTTGGACTCCTTGTTTAAAAAAAAAAAAAAAAGTGGGCCACTGGTCCCTGTGGTGAATGAGTCTTTTCTGGGGCAGGCTCTATGATGACGCTCCCCGGCCCAGATTGGGAACAGACACCCTCGTCCGTCCATTTCGGAGAGGGGTGCGGAAACTGTGCTGTTCGGATACACACTGCAGAAAGTTCCAAGCAGAGAGACTGAAGGTCTGACTTTGCAGAGGAACTCTTTTTTTTCTTCTTCTGATCTACGTTGGTACCTCTCTGGAGCAGGCCTGTAAGTATGCTTCAGCTCAGTCCACCAGACTCAGGACCTACTGGTGTTAAATCAGTAATGAAGTCAGTTTTAGAAATAGGTCTAAAGTGTGGAGTTAATGATTTTCCTCCACTCACATGGCGGCTTTTTGTGCCCAACACCAGAGCCCTGGAGTGAGACACGCTCTGCTATTTAAAGATGGCATAACCCAGCCAGCTGCTGCCGTTTCCGCTCCCATCGTAATTGAATCAGCGCTAGTAGAGTGCGCCAGTGAGGGTGTGTGCGCTCCGCAGAAGATTATACAGTCGCGACTTCTAGGCGGTCTGCAACGGCTACTTTCACATATCTGATTGGCGGCTCCTGTTCCTGGTGAGTGTGTTTGGGTTTGTGGGATGGAAGCTGGGAGGAGGACAAACTGCTAGCCGGTATCGTATGTTAAGGGATGTGGTTTTGTAATGGCTGTTTTTAAACAAGGTTGTCCTGATTGTACAGAGCTATAGAAAAGATTATAGGAGTAGTGATTGATACGGTGGACAGGTAACCTGTGACTCATTTATTCACTCCTCTGTCCCAATACTCAAGCACCAGTTGGGTGTTTATGTAATTAATTGGTTGTGTGTGTTGCGTCGTCTTCGATCTGTTTGCCCAACACTGTGAAGTGACTCTCTGCGGCTGTCGGAGGCTTCAGAGAAAGTACTTTTAATGGCGGTGAGCGACAGAGGTCCTGCACAGTTTGGAACAGACTCATCGCTTTCATGTTGATCGGTTGTGTGTGGCAGAGAGCGGGGAGAGGGTTAAAAACTCAAAAGGGAACTAGGCCATCAACATCCCATTTTTACGGGCACACCGAGACTGACGGTGAGCGTGACAGAAACGGCAACTGAAACAGCAATATTCTGTGGTGGAATGGATCTGCTCAGAGCCAGTTCCTGGTCTGTCCTTTTTTTATTTTTTTTAATAAAAGATAGTCAATGTTGTACTTGACATGCAGTGTTGCATGCAAGTGTTATGCATGTATGAAGCCGTGGCTGAAATGGTGGAAAATTCAGTGTTTGTAGCTCTACCCCCTCACTACATCAAATCCACCCAAGATATGTTCTCTTTCCCTGGATAGAATGAAACGCTCACCACTCAGCTCGATTATTTTGAGTCATCCAGCCAAAGCTGTGGCACATGGGGCGGGAGTGTAAAAAATTTCATCTCTGACCACGGATACATCTGCCTCCTCTCAGTGGTGTTAGGGTTCTCCTCCAGTCTCTTTGTAAGGCCGTACTACAAAAACTACAATGCTTTTAAAGCTCGCTTTATGTGGTTTTAGGCAGGATTATTGGCCTGTTTGATGTCCCAGTGTTATTACTCTGGCTTCTTCTTTTTGATAGGGAAGTCCACCTTTGACCCTGCCAGTAAATTGGCCTGGAAGAGGAACAGAGAAGAATGCCAAAATGCAGAATATAATTGTGTAGGTAGGAAACCTTTTTCTGAGTTTACACAACAGATTTGTGCATCACAACACGGTACAGCCACCCACGTGTCTTGGACAGACCAAGTTTTACTTTATGGCAGAACGTTGATCGTTGATCACATTAATAGTCTTGTCAGAAGGCCTCCTGTGGCCTGGACACCATCACGCAGTCTAAAGCGGCTTTTACTCTTATCTGGCCATTCATTGAAAATAATGTTTGCCCGCAAGACAAAGATGCTGCAATTTGGTTAGACCAGTTATTCACTGAAATGTAAGACGATATGGAGCTCAATTAGGCCACCAGAAGGATTACTTTGCATTGAAGTTCATCAGTAATGTTGACAGAGGAACTGCAGGAATTTTGCGGCCTTGTTTAGTTTTACAGCATTTTGGTTTTTCTCATATTTTTTGCTTTTTACTTTCTCATGCGTAACAATGTAGCAACTAATGATTGGTTTTTATAAAATCCAGAGAGTAAAATGCACATGACTTGATGAAAATTGTTTAAACATTACATTTATAATGATGTAAAACACAGAAAGGCAGCAGGTCCTCACATTTTAGAAGCTGTTACCGGTGAATGTTTGGGATTTTTGCTTTATAAACAACTTAAATGATTAATCGATCAACAAAATTGTTGCCAGTTGTTTTTTTAGGCTGCCACTAATTCTTTTCTTTGTCAATTAATCTGCTGATTATTTCCCCCCACAGCCCAAGGTGAGGTCTTCAAATGTCTTGTTTTGTGCAACAACCAACGCAGACATTTGGTTTACATTATCACAAAGAAAAGCATCAAATCTTCACATTTGAGAAGTTGGAACCAGCAAAGATGTGACATTTTTTCTTTAAAAAATGACTAAAATAACCATTCAAGTATTAAGAGTTGCAGTAGATTCATTTTTTCATGATTGACTACTCCATGAATCGACAAATTGTTACAACTCTAGTTTTAGGAGTGCGAGAAATGGCTCATTCACTACTTACACACCTATAGTCTTTCCATCCTATCTCACAGTGCATGTTGATATTTTCATTCGCAACAAACGTGCATATGCAACAGGTCCAGTAGGTGCAGGAAGGTAAAGACAGTCCAACAGTCTCTGTCTGGTGATGTCACACTCGGTCTCCTCTCTGAACTGAGATAGATCGCTGCTGACTCTTGTTTTCCCCTGCTCTGCTGCACTCTGCTCTCGGGGCTCTATCACTCTGCCCTGTCTTTTGACACTACCGTCAGAAAACAGGAAAAACCTCTTCAACTTGCCCGCTGAGCAATCAATAAAGCTACGTATCTGTGAGGACCATGCAGTGCTGGTCTTGCCCACTCACTCAGTCAGTGACTAAAATAATCAACAGCCAAAGAAATGTGTTCTGCATGAATTCCTTACTTCAGGTACTTAAAAGGGTTCGTTTGTGGTTATGAAGTGATGCACTTGGCCAACAAAAGTGTTTAATTACATTATTGAAGTGTTTCGATGAGAGCGTTTTGACTTTTTACTGTCGAATAGCTTGAACAATGCCCAGTTGGAACCACGGGTCTCGGTGTACGCCAGGAAACTGTTCTCCCTTGACATTTTAACGCTACCCTCAGCATGACGGAACAGAAACCGATTCACACTTCAGTCATCCAGTTTTGAGGATCACTGTAGCATCATCGTCTTTTTATAGTTGGTCGCCGTAGTCCGTCTGCTTCAAGTTCAACCAAACGGCGTCTTCTGAGAGGTTCTGACGCACTGAGCTCTCACATTTTGTCTCTTTGTTGTTTGGTTTTCTTACACTGTCCTGCTGGAAATTCTGTACGGCTTCACACATTCTTAATCCTGTCCCTTTCCTTTTCATCCACGTTCACATGCATCTTTTCGGTCTGCCCTTTTATGGTCCTTGGAGAGAGGGGAAAAAAAAGAATGGTTACAGCAGATCCACTTGAGTTAGACACAATTAAAATAAGTATCACAATGTAAAATGGCAGCTTTGCTTCATGATAGACAGAGAAAGGTTTTGTTGCATCTCCAAGTGAAGCTTGATGTTCTAATAATGCTGTTTATAACTAAATATGATCTTTGTTTTTCTTTATCAGAGGGGTTAAGATGGGTGGAGCTGCCATCTTAAGTATGTTGGAGACCTGAAAAAATACTGCGGTACTGCTGCTGAGGACCTCAACCACCCCCGCTCCACCCATGACTTTCTATAGTGTATGTCTGTTGCCTTTATATTTACACAAATCCACAAGTAATAATGCTAAGGTAATATTTCATTAAAGACTACAGTGTTTTGAAAGATAAATTACCTTGCCATTAGTTTTGAAGAATGAAATGTAAAGCTCAACTGTTTCTTCTTCTATGTGTTAATGAGAAGAAAACACATTTCAGCTGATATTGTCCACCATAACAAGAGCCACGAGTGCATAGTAGATGGTAAAAACATATTGTTGAGTTATTGTATCATAAAGGACCAGCTAATGACAAACACTGAGAATAGTCATTTCTAAATGTCTTGACAGTGGTCAGGGATTATTGGGTTGAACTTTTCCAGATCCGTTTGAGTTAGATGCTTCAGATGCTTCTATACTGGAAGGAATAATTTGGGCTTTTAAGGAATTTTAATGAAAACATTTAAGACTAAACATCTCATGAATCCAAGACCACAGTGTTGATGTTTTTCTGGAGCATCACTTGCGAGAAAAGGTTTAAGTGAAAACCCAATTACTCCGTCTACTACACTGGTGTAACTTAGCGTGTCTCAGCTCACATCTTAAACTGGTGTTGATGCCCTGTTGAACTGTTCTTTTTCAGGATCCGTTGATTGGTGTGCCTCAAACTCTGTAATGGAAAATCGTGGTGAGTACAAAGTTGCTCGTTGTGGGTTGTAAAATACGGTGTTAATGCTGTGGAGAGAGCTTTAGATCCACTCATCTAACTATACGTCCACTGTGTTTATGAGGTCTCTCTAGCCTCTGCATGTTTTATGAGCCACTCAGGGCTCCAGCCATGGATCCTCTTAACTTCAGGGCCTGAGTGAAGACCAGTTTCCCCTTCTAAAGTGTGTGAATACGAGTTTCTGTGTATTAAGATGATCTGCTGAACTGCTTTCAAGCGCTCGCATGGCAACTCTGACGCTTCCCTCTCCTGTAAAAGCAGCAGCTGTGAAGAAAAAGGAAGTGTTAGCCTTGACTAATCACTGATACCAGTGATTTCTGGTTCACCGTCACCTGTAGCTCTTCAGTTAACCAGTTCCCTTTTTGGAAAACTAAACTGCCCCAAAAAAAGGCAGTTAAATGTCCATTTCTAGTGACTATCATGTAAGACTTCCTGTGGCTACTTCATAAAAAAAAAAAAAACACTACACAATTTTCATCACTACAGGACTGAAAAACATCTTCAGGTGTGTTGAATTGTCATTAAAATAATAGTTTCAAAATCTGCACCTCTAATGCTCACTAACACGCTGTATCTCTTGTTTAAATCATAAAGAATTATATGTTATATATTTGTTGTTTATGTCGACAGAGCCAGGCTAGCTGTATTCCCCTGTTTCCAGTATTTGTGCTAAGCTAACCTAACTAGCTGCTGGCGGTAGCTTCATATTTACCGTCAAAGTGCATTTTCCAAAATGTTGTTGAATATCATGCTTACATTTACAACCAACTGTTCTTTCTGCTGTCCTTACTGGTTTGATTCCTGTGATGCTGGGGTTCAGTTTGTATTTTTTTAACTTTAGCTTTTAAGTCAAAGACAACGTCCATATAGATACACACCCTTTCTACAAACATATGAAGCATATGTTAAGACATTTGGAGAGGAAACAAAGGCTCATTTTCTATCATGACTCACAGCAGAGTTTTATAGCATCATTCACAGGGCACTCTGCCATGTTGGAGTTGGATGTGCATGCATGTGTGTACCTGCCTCAGTCTGCCTGCCTGCTGAAGTGGCCTGGCCCAGTCTGTTATCCAGGTCAGGCCAACAGGTTCTGGGCTCATGCAGATTGGCTCAGCTCTCTCTGGAAGCCGGCCCGGTGTGGAGGCTGTATGTGGGGCACAGGGAGAGAAAAGGAACGCTGTTGAACACACTAGCTCTCCATCTTTAGAAACGGCTCGAGATGCAGCCAAACGCTCAGAAAACTCTGATCTATCCAGGCATAATGACACAGCTCAATGCTGTGGATTCCTCTGAGGAGCAGTTGGACAAGGTTTTATGAAGACAAAAAACTCTAAAGGAATCAAAGCACTAATTCAGGGGGTCCAGTCTCTTTTTTCTTCTTGTAGTTTAGAGAAAGCGGTCCCTTTTTCTTCCCTGCTCTACCTCTCTACATTCAAGCCCCAAACAGGGCAGCACTCCTTGGAAAACATGTTTCAAAGTCATGCTAATTCCTCCAAGAAGACTGTTTAATTTGCCATAAGAGACTTGGAGATGTGCATAAAATGGTGTCTGGGGGCATTAAGAGAGGTGAGCAGCATGATAAACACTCCACTACTGAACAACAGTAATAATAGTAATATCAACATGCATAATGGATGTACACATCTTCCCATTTGTCAGATTGACTTGTGATCCTTCACTCCTCCTCTTAACATGTTCAGTGTCATAGTAGCAGCTGTAATTCTGCTGGGAGTCTCGTCTATTGTTCGTATTCAAACGTCGAGAGGGAGCGGCATCTCAGACACACTTCACCTTTACTCAGCTCCCACCAAAATTATCTTAACCTGAGTAACATTTCTACTGATTGAGGGCATTGATTGAAATTGCTCCAGTTTCTTTCCGCTCCATCCTTCACATCCAGACTAAATGAAGGTTTTTGTTTGGCGGGTTTCATGCGTTACTAATTTAGGAATGTCTTATGCAGATACTGCCTCTATCGCTATCTTCTGTTCTCTTTGTCATCTCAGCGCTAGGAAAGCAAGAAAATACTGACACCCGTGTGTGAGGCAGAGGAATGTTTTTAGGGCGCACGATGTGGTCTGAGCACGGAGGATTTAAGTCTATTTTTTTCTGCGTTGGTTGAATCTTTTTATTGTAAAATATTCGGTTTGGCCTGGATCAGAATGTTATCATGCAAGTCCTTGTTCTTTTGAGACCCACTGCACCACGTAGCATACATTATATTCTACATACAGTATTGGATGCACACATTGCACCACATACCGCACGCAGCACACTCATCAAATTGAAAACATAACTGGTCCTTCTCACAGGAATGGTAGGCATCTTTTAGTGAATGCTGACCTGTGCTGTGAGCCAAGGAGGGGAGGGTCAGTGGGCGAAGGGGAGAGGGAGTCCAACTGCTGGAGGGAGGGAAAGTCTTAAGGAGATTGCGAGAGGGAGGGTCGGGGGGATGGACTGAGCTGAAAGGCGTAGAGGAAGGGTAGACGAGAGAAACACAGAAGAAGAAAAGACCTGGGATAGAGGAGACCTGGGGACTTTGTTGAAGGAGGGGGAAGGCAGGTGCGGGAGCACACGTCTGTGGGTGCAGGACAGGTAGAGGCCCCTCAGGGGCTGGATCATGGGACAGAGCCTTCGTGTTGAGACCCCATCTCAGGACCCACAACAGCACAACAATGGCGGTGAGTTTCTGGACTCACTCATGCACTCTGTGTGTACTTTCCACAGTTATGCATTTCTCAACAGCAGCACACACACACAGCATTAAACGAGTTTACTATTTTGTAGTTTTTCGATGAATTAAAGCTTAGAGGAGAGATGAGGGTTAGAGATTGTATAATCAACTTTGCACAATCTCCTCTCTCTCTGCCCCCCCCTTCACTCTTTACCACAAGGAATGTTAAATCATTGGGATCATGTGGATGAATCTCAGATGTGTTTTTACACACTCATGCATGTGTTGCGCACTTATTTTGCTATGTTAGAATGCAAAAGAGTTATTTGCTCAGTCAAATTTCATATTTTAGTTAGGTATTACTGGAAACCGGGTCAGAGGTTTTACTAAATTTTGGATCAATTCCTAAATTCTTCCCCTTTCATTATTGCAGCGTTTCATATTACAGAGTGTAAAGCTACACACAAACATCTTTAATTGTAGATTTTGACCTTGAGTTTGAAAAAGGAGCAAGTAGTGCATTCATAGCACAGACTGAAATATTTCTTAGCTTAAACAGCATGCTCTAATGGTATTTATTTGACTTACCTCTTCTATGCTGTTGGGTTTTTAAATGGTTGAATGATTTTAGGGCACACAAGATTCAATCACAGTGATTATAACCTCTTTGTGTTGTCAATTGAGTAGATTAAAAATCATAATCTGGCCTGGCAAGGGTCTGGGTTATAACGAGGTTGGAGGTATTTCCTAACCATTGCGCCCTGTGGAAGGCGGTTTCTTATGTTAGTGAGCAGGATGGCTTTGCTAGCAGATTGGCTAAAGGCCGGGTCCTTTTTAAAACAACAATCTCCTTTTTAACCACACGCTCACCTGACCAGGCCTGCCATGACTCATTGAATCATGAGGTTAGAGGGAAATCTGGCCTCTCTGGGAGATGTCTGAGAGAGTGGTAGGTGTGGCTTCAGGATAGGGGTACGTCAGAGGAACACACACTGTCACCCACCCCCATGTTTCCTGACTGGTATGCCTTATCTTGGCAGAGCTCCTGATTACAGAGCATGACTATTAGAATTCTTGTTCTGAATGGGAACATGTTTTGTATCATCTAGATGTGGAGCTGGTTTCTCTGGTGTCACCGTGTTGTACCTTACAGCACTGTGTTTTCATGAGCAGCAGAGTGGACTGTTATTGAATGTGAGGGGAAGAGGTTGTCTTTGTTCTCGGTCACAGAATCAGGGCGGAGTGCTGTTTCCTCCCTGTGTTTCCAGGCTGCCCCCCCCGCCCCCCATAACTCCTGTACTTTTTCTCTCTTTGTAGCTATTTTTTTTTTTTGCCCTTTACTCCATTCCCAGACCCACAGTCACACAGTGCTACCACACACCAGACGCCTTCTCACTACGATTGAGACAATGATATGTTGGAGAGTTTTCCTCTGTATCTGTGAAGAATCATTTTGAGTGGATCCACAGCTCTCATTTATCAAGTGTGATAATTGAGTTGGATGTACTGCACTTTTTCTCTTTTTTTTGTGTCTGTGGATTGACACATTTTATAATCGGGCATCGCCAGCTAATGTACACATCTCCCGAGGATTTGGTCAGTCATCTTTTTCAAATAGATGCCTGCTGCATGGGCTGAGTCCTCTGCGATCGTCATCTCTGCAGTGCTCTGGAGTGTGCAGGCCTGGCACAGGCAGCGTTTATCCTGCTTCACTGGCTTCAGCTGAGCCACTGTGTCAGAGGCTCCTCTGACTGAGCAATCTGCTGTGTGAGAACCTCAGTTCGGGTTCACGGGAAAGCTGCCTTAAGCAATGCTTAATCTGGATGTTATGGCAGCTGGTCTGAACCCTCAGATTTCTACCTCGCCAAGATAAGCTGGATTTCCATGGTGTGGACATGTCCCTTGAACCCGGACCCTTTCTGCTTTAGTTTCGAACAGCTCTCTGCAACTTGTCTTTCGGGCGTTTTCTGGTGGCATACATACAGGACAGTTGATTTGGGGGTTTGCTGAATGCTTCCTGTTTTCCCATGGCATGCTGTTTCAAGTCCCGCCACCGAGGAAGCTGGACGCTTAACACCCCTCTTCCAGGTAGACTAGTATCTCTTCGTTGAATGGCTTGTCAAATGCATAACTTTTCCAGACATAACAACAAAGCCTAGTTTTTGAATTGGCAGTAGTGCATGATTCTGAACAGTTCCGATTTGAACTGTTTGAGGGTTTTCCCGACGGTAAGGCTTTTAAACACTGTAAGCATTCAATTCAAATTGTACCCTGCCAGGGGCACTGAGGTAGCCATGTGGAGTAGCAGTAAAAGACTGTGTCCTTCAGCTGCAAAAAAAATGGGTTTGAAACCTGTGTCAGCAACCATCCACCATGCTAAAATGTCCCATGGCGAGATACTGAAACCCTGCCAGCTCCAGGGGTGCTGGTCCATAGCTAGCCCTGACGCTCTCGCTGTGTGTATCAAACGAAGAGTCAGTTTCCACCCATTATATTATTATTGTTGTTGTTATGTTCCTACGTTCTTTATTGGACTGCTAAGTACAGCACACCATTATTGTGAGAGCGCATGTTGTTGTGGGAATCAGACTGCGAGGCATTATTGTCGCAGAGACATCCTGTTTGTGCATGAGACTGGATGTTTTAAATCGGACTCTATTCTCCTTCTCCACTGGTAGATAGTATGACTGCTGAGTACAGCAGCTGCAGCCTTGAAAGAGCTAATGTCTGAAACTCTCTCAGAGCTCAGCGCCCAGTCAGTTGATCTGTCAATCACGTAACCCAGCATATGTAACCATGACTTCAGAGTGCCATTAACTTGAGTACTTTACCCCTTAATGGCATCTTATCGCGATCGCTGCTCTTTAAAAATATTTCACTTCTTGATTGTTAGCTGTGTTTTTTTCTGCTACTGTTTGACTGCATCCTTGTGTTAGCCTCTCTTCTCTATAGAGGCAGCGAGGGCTGAAAGGCTGATAAGGCACTACTCTACATCCAGCCAAAGAATGTGAGCACTTGACAGTGAGAAATCCTGGCTGAACGCCAGCGTCAGACCTCTCCTGTTAACTGTGGATATGTGGAGGAGTCCATGAGCTCTCAGCATCACCCTGCCAAAGCACACTCAGTCCCCGAGAACTAACAGCTAAAGATAATAACAGCCGTAATGAGCACGGCCCCCTTTACAAGTCAGCAGATGAGCTCGATTTTATACTTTTCCATGCTCCTGTGTCGTGTGTTAAATTGCACAAATCTTTTTGAAACTCTATATTCATATTAAATCCTGACTTTTATTTTAGATGACGAAGCTGAGCAGCACCACAGCACTATGGTGGGAGAGGGTGGCAGCACGGGGGACAGCACCCCAAAGCGTAAGGGCAAGTTCTCTACCATTGGCAAGATCTTCAAGCCGTGGAAGTGGCGGAAGAAGAAAAGCAGCGAGAAGTTCAAGGAAACTTCAGAAGGTTTGTGGTGTGAACTCATTGTGTCCGCAGTATGAGTGAACTTCCCTCCTTCCTCACTGTTCATATCAGTTACATTCAGCTTTCATCAAAATTCCTCAAAGCTCAATGTTCCCGCCTGAATGTCTCAGGCCTGTCCTAATGTTTTCATTGCACCTACAATGAGACAATAGGCTGCTAACACAATATCCTGTTGACTGAGGAGCTCTAAACTTTTAATCTCTGTATTCTGAAGCATGAGGTCACACGCTAAATGTGACAGATTTTACTGCAACATTTAAATTCTGTCTATTGACGGCAGAACTGGAGAGAAAGATGTCGACGAGGCGTACGCGGCAGGAGCTTATAGAACAGGGAGTGCTGAAGGAGGTCCCGGACAACGGTAAGAGTACTCTCCTGTGATTCATCTGATCTTTCTGCATAACAGTGTCTGTCTGTATCTGACGGCAGCGGCCCCGAGACTATGACGCCCACACACACGGTACAGTTAAGTCATCAGTACATTATGGCAGGAACACTGTCCTCTTAACCAGAAGGGGTCTGAGACATATTTAAAAAAGGCAAATTTACTTTCACCTTGCTGTTTTTTTCAAAGTAATGTAATATCTGTTTAAAATGGCATGCCACTCTCCAGAGCTGAGGGAAAGTGGAACGAATTGTGCCCTGCAGTGAAATAGCTTTGAGAGGGGTGTGTGCAAGCACAATGTTGGCCTCGCTGTTGCAGAAGCCAATTTATTAAACCTACAGCTGTTCTTTCATCACACCAACAAACACAGACTCAGTCTACAGGGCTCGGGTTAAGGGCACCTTCGTTTTTTTACGGTGTGCTGCAACTAAAGATCATTTTCATTATCGAAAAATCTGTTAAGTATTTTTTCCATGTATTTCTCAGTCTATTTAATGTCAGAAAACTTTAAAAAAATGCCCATCTCAGAGCCCAAGGTGTTGACTAGATCTGTCCGACAAACAGTTCAAAACCTAGGTTGTGTTCAATTTACAAGCAGATTCTTACATCCGACAAGAAGATATTTGGCATTTTCACTTGATGAATGACTTGAAGGATAACCCCTAAAAAGTTTATTTATAAAAAGATACATTTTCAGTTGATCAACTTCTGATGTATTACATCTAGGTTCAAGAGGGAGGGAACAATAAACTACCAAAATATTCAACAGTATCAAAGACATTGCCAGTATGAAACAGCTTGAATAATTTAGATTGAATAAATATTTAGCATTTGGTTTTGTGCTTGTGCACTTGCTTGATGACTGAGAATAGTGTTGGATCATTTGTATGTGTTTATAGTTTTGTATTGCCAAGTACTCATGTCATTCATGCGCTTTTTCAGATGCCGACACACAAACTCTGAAGCAGTCCTACGTGAAGAATGGCCACACTCTGCCTGTGAGCGCTGGGGTTGGCGGAGGTGGAGGAGTCGGCGGGGGCGGCAGGAGCCCGTGCAGCAAACTCCCCTCAGAGTCGGACTTCAGGATGAACCCGGCCTGGCTCACCCAGCCAGATGACCGCAGGGGCCGCTCTCCTTCGGACGGAGAGCGCCGGGGAGCTCCAGGCTCCAGGGGCACGGGCCTGCATGAAGACGGGTGGAGAGGGGGAGGGATGGGGTCACGTGCACACGTTGAGGGTGAGTGGAAGCCTAACATGGCCTGGCAGGGCCAGATTCACGGCCAGATGGAGGAGGGCAGGCGTGGGGGCCGACTTCACCCCGACGACGGGCAGAAGAGGCCCGGGCTGCAGAAGGCCCCGTCCGAGGACGGCAGGAGGAGTCGGCCTGCGGAAACGGACTGGAAGCCCACGCTCCCTCGACATGCGTCTGCTGAGGAGGGAAGGGCCCGCAGGGGTGAGTCACTTCCAGCATTTTTTCGTTCCGCCATCTGAGATTTAAAAAATCTGTAATCATAAGATCCCTGTTGAGTTTTCCTCACTGTGAGAAAGTCAAACCTAAGGTGTATATTTTACAACTTGACCTCCATGTTTGAAGATGGTAGGCGATTCTTCAGTCAATTTTTTTTTTTTAACACTCTCTTGCTGTTACTCCTTTTTACTCCTGCTTATGTGCTTGTCCTCCCAGATATAGACAGGCTCCTGTCGGCTCCCAGGGGCCCTGCTCCAGCTACGCTTCTTATTCAGGAACATGAGGGAATAGCTCGTCCTCTCTCCTCCTCTCCTAATTAATGTGGCACAATCACTATACCATTATTGCCCGTTTAACGCTAACACTGTCAGCTCTGTGATAATTGGGGAAGAGCCACAGCTAATTGATTTTACTGAAACGTTACGCTTTGAGAAATAATGGTGTTTTTCGGCTGTTTTTAGATCTCAGTTGTCCAGTTATTACTGGCACACAAACCGCTTTCTTTTTTTTTTTTTTACTACTTACGTGTCTGTGAGATTAGAGGAAACCTAAATGATCCACATGTGGAACAGAATATAGATAACATAATGCACCAACGCAGGAGTCCAATAAGAAAAGGAAACAATTTTTCTTATGGACAGATTTGCAGGTGAACAGATATTTTCTCCCACTTTCCTTCATGTGTCCCTTCTCTGCTCTTTTCTGTCTCTCACCTTGTGTTTTCCTTTTTTCTTTCTCTCTCTGATGCTGCTTTTCTCTCCCGCTCCCACTCTCTTTCTATCTTTATCACATCGCCTGCTTTCTGTCCTCCTTTTCTCTGTCCTCTCTGTTCTTCATGCTCACTTCCTCCTTTCCACCGGATTATTTCCTCTTTGATTGTGTGACGTCACCGTGATTTAAAGCTCATCTGTAAATAAATATCCCTGAACTTCAGAGCTGCAGCTTTGAGGAATGGCGTGGGAGCAGCAGCAGCAACAGCAGCAGCGTGTGGGCCGCTCGGGGGCTGCGGTGGGGGTGGGCAGAGGGAGGGGGGTTTTTGGTGGTAATTGCAGCCGCCTACTCTGTTTATCTTCACAGCTGATCCCTAGATAATGCAATTCTCAAACAAGTGCTATCACAGAGAGCGCTTTGAGTGGCGAAGCAGCAGAAAATGGCTCAGTGCTCAGTCCATGAACTGACACATTTATAGCCATGTAGAGAAGTATTTTATAATGAGATACAAGATACAAGTGCGCTTTTTAAATGCCTATGTAGAGTATTGTGTGTGCACCACAGCTGGACAGCTGAAGTGTTCCTAGAATTTTCTTCAAGTTTCTCCGTCTCAGTTGAAAGAACTACTTATTTTGGTCGAAATGAACTTTTACTCTAACATATCGTCATTATACTGTGTTTTCACAGAGTCGGACAGCCATTTTGTCCCTGACCCAGAAGCTCTGCGGGACACCCTGCGTGAACCTCTGCCACCCAAACAGTCTGTCATGCCTCCAAAATGGCTGATGAGCTCCACCCCTGAACCTGGCAGCAAGGGTCCACCTCGCACCCCATCCAACCACCCCGCGGCTCAGTACCCCTCTCCCTCAGCCCCCTCGGCTGCGGCGTCCAAACCCGTTCGGTCCGTCTCCTCTGCGGGGGCGTCCACTCAGCAGTCTTCATCTGTAGCCCCAATCTCCACCTCTCAGGCCACCAAGCAGCCCCCTCTGCCCCCACCCAAGCCTGTGAACAGGAACAACGCTGCCATGCTGGGTAAGTTCTGTAGGCTCAGTTAGCGTGTAGTTTTCCCGCTGGCAGATACAATATGTACATTTATGAGTCGGTGCACAACTGATGGCAAAAGGAAGTATTCAACACAGCTATCTACACACACACACACACACACACACACACACACACACACACACAGACAGACAGTTGTGCACACACATCATAGTAATGATGTTATCTCAACAGCTTGAGCAGCTTTTCCCCAGCTGATTACTTATTACGCCTGGACTGTTTTAGCTGCAACTTTTCCCCGGCATTTTACACTCTAAAGATAACAGGGACTCTTGTGGCTGTGAGATGCTGCTCGCACAGATGCAGTGTAGTGGTTACAGTTGTTGTTGTTTACTGTGGGTTTGTCTCATCTGGGATCATGCCTTAATTCCCACTCGGCCAAGGCTGTCTACTTTGAATCATTTTTATCTTCTAAGCTGATCTGATGACTTTTGATCTCTTACAAGTGTGTGCACTTCTTGTCATGCCTTTGGTTGCGTCCGTGTGATTTAATTATGCAAGATTTCTTTTAGTTATGATATGTTGCAGGGCTCCACACTAACCGTTTCTTCCCAAGGAGTACACGTGCTCCTAAATGAAAACATTTAGGAGCACACAAAGGCATTTAGGAGAATAGTGAAAAATGTTCTGTGTGTGTGTGTGTGTGTGTGTGTGTGTGTGTGTGTGTGTGTGTGTGTGTGTGTGTGTGTGTGTGTGTGTGTGTGTGTGTGTGTGTGTG
>JAVQJD010076047.1:0-17550 GCA_036023655.1 Nannoperca australis
AAACCACTGAAGCCAGTTGATCAAGGTTGATGGGAGAGAAGCAGTCCAAATGTATATCATGTTCCACAGCCGTCTCTAAGATCTCTATGCTTGAAGACAAGTCAGTACCAGCTGAGGGCTGGAGGTGCTGAATTTTGTCTCTAATAGTTACAAATAGTTGTGAACAGGATTAGACAGGAAACCTTTCAGATGCATGTTTGCAATGAAATGTTTCTTCAAGAGCAGGAGATAAAAAATGTCTTCATTCCATGTGGGTCCCTGTGGCAAAACGTAGCTGTGGTAGCATTTTGTATTGTATGTTACAATAATAATAATAATACATTGTATTCAATGGCACCTTTCATGGCAGTCAAGGTCGCCTTACATCATATAAGAACTGTAATAAAATAAAATTATGTCAAATTCTGTAAATACAATTCATCAACTAATTAGATTTCATTAGGCTTTTATTTTGAAGGCTGAACCCGGAAGTATGTGTGACAGTGCAGCTGACTGAGGCTGCTCACTGGCTGAGCTGTGAGCTCTTAATAAAACATAGTTCGCTGAGGGAAGCAGAGCTGCAGCAGGTCTACAGGCGGTCCGCAGACATTAATCAGAGATAAATGATGTTCCATCAGGACTCCTGACTCCACTGAGAAAGACAGACCCGAACCAGCGGACGCGTTTACATTTCTTTCTTTCTTTTTGTTGTTGTTGTTTTTTTTTTATTTTTTATTTTTACATCTTTTATTCAAAGTTCTAATGTTTTATGTGTGATGGCTAATGTGTCATCGGTTGATGTGGGAGTTTTGTTTCTTATCGTGGTGACAGCATCTTTGGCAAATGGTGAGTAGCCATAGTAGACTAGTAGTGGTTTAATACATAAATAGTTGTTGTGCACATAATGATAGCAGCACAAATAATTTATTGTTAATTTAAAAAATGGTGATGGAGAAGCCTGACGGATAAATCTATTATCTACTATCTATATCAACTGTGTGCAACAACTGTTACTGTAGTTCTATCATGACATGGAGAAGCAAACTGGAAATAATCAATACTAAAGGAGTTCAAATTATAAGGCACTATGGGATCACAATTCACTTTTGCACATTACAAAGATATAACTAACTAACATTAGTGCTGCAAATTACTATTAATTTCATTATGCATTTATCTTTCCGCCCCCCAAAAATAAAGATTATTCATTGAGTCTAGACAATGTAAAGATAATAACCAGAGCCCAAAGTAATGTCTTAGAACACATTACTGGACTTCACAGTGGACTTAATGTGAGGTATCTTTACGGTTTAAATTACTTTAAACAATGAATCCCTAATTAAAACTATCATCAGATAAATGACTGCAATCAGATCAGCACTTTGCTTATGTAAGAAATTGCAGCCAGTTAAAATAATATTCATTTGTAGCTAGTAAGAAAGACACTATATGTCCCCACATGGGTACACTGTAGACCTGGCACGTTTACATTGAGTAATGCTATTTCAGGCCAAAGATATTAAAGGAAGTTCTAAAATGCTTTTCAAATTGCTGCGACCCTGCAGGTTCCTCATCTAGCAAAGATGTTAGCCAGAGGAGGGAGGTGGAGGCGGTCAAGCTGAGCACGCTCCTGCAGGGAGGAGTGGAGCGCAGCGCCGGTGAAGCGAAGTCCTGCTCTGCCTGCGACTCGCCAGGGGCCAGGAGGCGTTCAAAGAGATGCACGTGTTACACTTACAAAGACAAGGAGTGTGTGTATTACTGCCACCTGGACATCATCTGGATCAACACACCAGAGTAAGAGTCACTTTCTACATATGTTACCATGATGACCCTGGAGGGACTTTACACTATATGTGCTGTTCATGGGTACATAATGACTTCACTGTGCTTCATAGTACTACTCATGTACTTCCATCAGTATCATTTCAAAGTGTACTGCAGCTCATATAGTATAATGTCATGATCTCTCACATGCTGGCTGTATTCACATGCTGGAGTCTTTCATAGCTTCAGTCTTTTATTATGTGACCAGGACGTGCTGGAAAGCTATCATCATCAGTACAGGTCGATTGAAGGAGGCACCAATATGCATCTATGGATTTGTATTGTGCTTGTGTTAAAGGGATACTCTTCATGTTTTACCCCAGAAAAAGATTGGAGGGAAACTGAGCTGCAAAACAACCAGAGCTTTTTCTCACGTCAGTATTTCCTGTGACTTTGTGAACTGTAAAGATTACAATCCAAAGCCGTCTAGACTCTGAGCTCTCAGGTATGTTAAATCCACTGGGGATTTCTGACAGTGGCCAACAGGCAGCAGGGGGGTCCACCTTTTAGCTATCTGAGATGTTTTGAATGTTACTATGTTACCATAGAAATTTAGACAGAAGGAGCCCTTTGCAAATTGACATAATTCCTTTTTTTCCTGCTGCCAATTTTAAATTTCAACAAGAAGTCTGATAACAGGAAAAGTTCTTATACCAAACCCCACATCCTCAGGTGTGTTTGACTAGTCAAGACCAATATTTTCCTTCATCTGTTATTAACTCATTCAGCATTCTTGTTTGAGTTCCTGTAATTGTTTAGTTTTTTTACAAATCAACATCATCATCAATCTGCAGATGTGAAACCTCAAAATATTACACTTGACTTGCCACCAATTGGAAACTTAAGTCCCTATAGACGTCTTTTATATCTCTGGCATAAAAAAGACAACAACAGCAGAAGCTGATCATGCCAACCGATGTGTGTTAGCAGCATAAACCAGATGAGGTGACAGATTGATCTGTTCTTTTGTTGTCTCCAGACAGTGTGCCTCAAGGTGGCTCTAGTTTAATTAGTTTCTTACAGAGTGTGCTAACAGTTCCAACCAGTCTCAGTTTAGGAAGATGTGGAAAAGTTGGAGTTGGGAGTGACAGTTGTGGCCACAAGTGCATCAGAGTTAATGTTTTCAGCCTGCAGAGAGCAGTGCAGCAACTGTTTTCTGCTCCCACAGGCACATGCAGAACAGTGGAAAGACCTTGAGCTGAAGTGCAGGGCCAGTGCCACTTACTATCTGAAGCCATATAGATATGTTTATGGTGCTGGAAGCATGCTTAGCTCTGATTTGCTCTTTATAAGCATGTACACCTTGTACCATCTGACCAACAGCAGACCTCAGCACAATGAGTTCAAAGACGCTGCATCCTGACAGCTGAAGCAGAAAATTGGCTGGCTGCAACCTTCTAGATTTATCTTCCCTTGGTACAGAGGGGTTATACCATGTGGAGCGAATCAAGCTGCAGGCGGATGGTCTTTCCTCTGCTGTCACTTGGTGTGTCAATGTATTGTTGGGTCACTGAAGGTTGACAGCTCCTGCTTAGACTTAGAATGAAACCTAATTAGTAAATTTTTCCACTTCACATTTTTGAAAAGTTGAAAATCTGTCAGCATGGTGGACAGAGGGAACCAGTCCATCATAAGAACAGCATAATGCAGCCCACACATTCTCTGCACCTGCTCCTGTTCACCTTTTAACCTGTTTGAGCTCTTAGCTTTCGTCTGAGCTATGATTCCATAATTCCATATTTGACATACTTGAATTAATCAGTATTTTAACCATTTGGCCTCAGAAGTCACCCTCTGACATAATTCAGGCTTTACTTTCCAATATATCATTGACGATTGTCTGCAAACAGTATTTGGAACATGGCTGACGGTTCATATGGGAGACTGCGTGTGAAAAAGTGAAAGTATTTGGTAACACTAACATTAATAACTTCTTCAGTACCTGCAGCTGTTACACTTGACCTTTTTACTTTACTCCTCTGACTATTGAAGTTGTCATGGTTCTTAATGTGTTTTCCAGTCGTATCCTTTTTCTTACTTCTAGAGGAAAAACTGCACAATGAGAAATCATGAAAACTATGCAAACTCTCAGAAGGAAGTTTCATAATCTTCACATTCTTCTTAGGCCAAAGTCATGTCAGATACAGTTAGCCTCCACCTCAAGATGAAAGGTAAAGATCAAACACCAGGGTCAGATACAGACTCACTTTCAGACATCTTAATAGCAGCTGGTGATCACCACAAATGTTCACATGTGATTGAAGTTGTTGTCAGTAGATTTATTGAAACACATCTTTTGAAAAGTGAACCTGAAACCATTTAGTGTTTCATGGAGGTTGAAAAATGCTTTGACATTGAGCCGTGTACCTTGTGCGAGACAGCAGTCTCTGGGGATATATAAGTAGTTTCCGTAGCCCTTTTAAAGGGTTTACCTGGCTTGAAAAGAAAATGCAGGGTTTAAGCTGTTCAAATTTCCATCTGTTATACCAGACATGGTCATGAAGTTGAGCTGCCACAGATTTTAAGCATCTCATTCTCCCTAAAGGTAGACGATGGATTTTTCAACCAATAGTGGAGTAGTGGTTTTGAGTGGGTCCCTGTTTTGTTTGTATTGTGCATGCGCAGGAGAACGCACGTGCGTGAGCTCCCTGGGAAACCACACCAATGGTTTCACATTATTCCACTGATCGACAGCTGGCAGCAGTTATGCACTAACAAATGTGAAGTGAAGAAGACTGCTAGCAAGCAAACATGAATGTAAACAATGTGCAATTTCAAACATTCTGCTTGGCTTTATAATTGAAGAAATGTATTTCGGTGACAAATACTGACTGTAAACATGTCTTTTGTTTGTGTACATGGCAGGTCTGACTGTGACCCTACAGATTTGACCTCTTTGGCCAAATGCAGTTCTAGTGATGGATATAAACTATGGAGCCAGGTGACTTTAGATGTTATGAGAGAGATTTTGAACAAAGAGGGATTCTTAGCCAAATGGAGCTGTAGAGGACTGTTGGCCTCTACCCACACCACCCTCACCTGTGTTGTGTCGGTACTTTTGCGTGTTTATTGTTATGTTGTAGGTTGCTCATTTTTGTTAATTGCTTTTCCATGCAAATGACCTGTACAGCACTTTCTTCCACGTGTGTTTTTAAATATGCTTTATAAATGCATCTGACTTTACTCGACATCAGGAGGGGGAAGATAAAGGAGATATTTTACCACATTCCCCTGAAATGTAAACATAGTTTTGGCCAACTGAAAACACAACTCCAAAAGTAGTATAGTAATAGAGGATGAAAGAGTCATCCTAACAGTCTTAGATAGTACTCAAGTCAAGTCAAATTTATTCATATAGCACATTTCATACAAAGTAAGCTCAATATGCTTCACTCACAGCAAATCTGTACAAAATAAATTAAAACAAGAATACATATTTATATACAGTCAATTTGACTCAATACACTGATACAGTTCTCAACTGCTCTGTGTTGACTGACCACTGAGGCTTTCATGTTTGTTTTCTTATAATTTACATACCCAGCAATTCTTAAATATACCGTACTGTACAAAGGAATACACAGTGCAAACAGAACCTTCCATGCTCATGCTTTACTTGCCAGTTTGTTAAAATTACCTGGGTTATCAGCCTAAACCACAGTGGGACTGTAAAAGAGACAGCCTGAACGTCATTGACAAGTTAAAGTTAACTGGCATCATTTAACCTGAATTTTGTGTTGAACTATTGCCACTTTTAACTTTTCCTGCCATCTGCCAAGCTAACCTAGTGTAAAAGGGAATATTGATTTGCTTACTTTAGTTAGTTAGTTAGTTAGACTTTATTGTCCCCAGTGGAACATTATTTTTCCCATACATCATCACACAATAATAACAGACAGAAACACATGGAGTACTACAAACAGCACACGACAGGTAACACAAGATAAAAACAAGACTTGTGGTTCTTTACATTTACAACAACACATTTGCAATAAATGGACAGTTTAGTAGTTACACCTTTACAATATAATATACAGTCCAACAACAGGTCTGTAATTAATATGAATACTTGTGCAAAGCTAATGTCTAATCGTTGTAAACACTGAGTGGTTAAATATTTTGGAGCCTACAGTCTATGAGGGCATCGTGTCCCTACTGTGGTCTTAGTAGTCTGAGAAATTCATCAGTTCCTCTCCAGGATTTTGCCCTAACCTTAGTTAAACATATTTTAACCCCCCCTTTTTCAATTGCACTTAATTAAATGTACCAAGACTTTTTAATTTTGCAATTTCAAAATAAAATTGTAAAATAAATAAAATTTTATTTTAAAATTAGATAGATACATGAAATATAAATGAAATAAAATTACATAAAATACACTTACAGTGCAGTAAAAAAAAGTATGTTGCCAATGCAACAAAAATAAAAGTGCAATAGACAAACCAGTTATGCGAATGCACAGGAGAACAGCCGAGGTTTACATTTTGTTTTGAAAGTGGCACATTTGAGATCTTGAGGAAGTTGGTTCCATCTGTGTGCAGCATAATAGCTAAAAGCAGCTTCACCCTGTTTGGTTCTGACTTGAGGTACAACCACCTGACACCTCCTAAATGTCTAAGTGCCCCACAGGGTTTATTTTCTTCAAGGAGATCAGAGATGTATTTTGGCCCAAGAGTATTGAGCAAATTATAAACTAGCAGCAACACTATAAGAAACAGGAAGCCAGTGTAATGATTTAAGTGCTTAGTTCTCCTGGTTCTCATTAGAACTCTGGCAGAAGCATTCTGAATGAGCTGAAGTTGAATTGAATTGAATTGAATTGAATTGAATTGAATTGAAAGTTGTCTGATAGTCTCTTTGGGAAGACCAGACAAGAGGCCATTATGATGAAGGCATGCATGAGTTTCTCTAAGTCTTGTCTGGACATGAGACCTCTAAGTCTTGCTATTCGTCTGAGATGATAAAATGCAGATTTAGTTATCACCTTGATGTGGCTGTTAAAGCTCAGATCGGAGTCTGTTAACTTAACGCCAAGATATCAAACTTGGGTTTTTGTCTTTATAGCCCTTTTAAATTATTCTTTCCTCCTTGTTGCCAATTACAATGATTTCTGTTTTCAGAAAATTCAATTGCATCTAGATTTTTACATGTTCTAAGCACTGACAGAGTGAGTCAATGGTACCATTGTCAGTTGGTGAAAGAGCAAAGTAAATCTGAGTGTCATCTGCATAGCTGTGATAAGCAATATTATTGTCATGTATGATTTTACCAGGAGGGAGCATGTACAGGTTGAATAGTAGTGGGCCAAGAATCAAACCCTGAGGAACTCCACTTCATGGCGACCGGCTCAGTTTATCATCTCCAGTGGCAACAACATAACATCTGCCTTCGAGAAACAATCTGAACCAACTGAGAACTGTGCCAGAAAAGCCCACCAAATTGTTCAGTCTGTCAAGAAGTATTTCATGGTCCACAGTATCAAAGACTTCACTAAAGCAAAAAAAAAAAACCTGGGTATTTTACCTGAGTCAAATCAATTTCTCTCTGACACAAAATTAACATTATAAGTCTTGTAAAAAAGTATACCTCTGTCTCAAGGCTGTACAGGTGTACAAGTGTAATGTTGGTTTAATGTACAGGGGTTCCTACTGTATCTGGCTGGTCACTCACTGTATATGTTTGTGTCTTTTTTAGGCACACTGTACCTTATGGTATGTCCAGTTACCAGGGTTCCTTGCGTATGAGGCGCTCCACTGGGACTGAACGCAGGAGGAGGCGGGGGGTGGCCGAGCGCTGTGTGTGCACACAGCAGCATGACTCCGAATGCAGCAGCTTCTGCATGGACAGGTAACTGCACAACAGCAAAAAATAAAAAACATTGTTTAGTGGAAATAATACCAAAATGTTAGCAATACCAGTAGTAAACATGTCTTTAACCATTAGCATAACTCTTTTAATAAGATAATACCAAAGCCACTGAAAACACATCATCAAATCAAACACAAAGCACAATTTATATTTACCTGTAGGTAACTATAGCAATAATGCTCATCCTGCATTACAAATTAAAGGATAGATTCTGACTTTTTAAAGGCAATTTTTATACAATACTCACATTGCCATATGTGCACTGAAAGAGTTGCTGGCCACTGTATTTTTGGGTCCTGGCAGTGTTTAGCCCAAATTGAAACTTAAAAACTTAAAATTCACTTTCAAAACTAGATAAAAATATAAACTTGACCTCTCTTCTCACCTTTTGTTAGTGGCTAGCTATAGGTGTTTTCAGACCGGAGAAACCTTTTCATAGTTCTAAGAACAGTTGGAGGACCCCTCTGCTTTTTTATTGATTTCATACTGCAAGAACGGCAAACAACTGAAGTTCTTTGAATGCCGTTTTGAGCTCCTACTTCAGAGTACAAACCCTTCCAGAGGATCCGGGAGTGACCTAAGTGTACAGTAATTGGTTGAATACATGTGCCAATGCAGCTGTGTAACAGCTCATAACGGTAGCCTTAAAAAATTGACCAAAAGATGGACCACTGAACTGACTATGAAGTCCGGGCTTTATTCAGAGTATATGCAACGTGGGAATTACAAGGTGAGTTTTACTCGTCAAAACAAAATATTAAAATCTTGTGACGTTGCTATACCAGCCGTTGGCCGGCTTGTGTCACTTCAGCGTTCCTATTGCCGGTGTAGATATCAAATAGATAAAAAGCCCTCTACAAAGCCCTTTGTAGATATAAAATAGATAAAAAGGTATGTAGTTCTTGGGGGAGCTCTCAAGAATTCCCTGTTTGGTCAGAAAACACCTTAAACATGTATAAATACACTTATTCAAGTTGTTCCAATAAAAGAAATAATTAAAAATATTGCAGGAAAGCCACTGGTTTACCGTGGTCTTTACTGTGTTGTGAATTATGGCAAAATTAGCAGCACCTAATTAGATGTGGCCTTAAGCATCTCTATATTTTCTTTCCATCAGGAAGAGGAGGCCACCCCAAACAGTATCTGAAATCACCAAGAAGACAGCAGCTCTGCGCAGTGAGCCTGCTATGAAATGAACATTTGGAAAAGTAGCATGTATATGTTGGTTTCTGTAGATTGCTCATTACCTTGTCATCAGACTGATGGATGAATAACCATGAAGCTGCTTGCACAAAACCTGAAAGCGAAGGGTACCTGCAGGGATGCCAGTGGAGTGCGTGCCTCCCAGCAATCTCTGCCTGTGTCTGGTCGCCAGGTGTAGACGCTGTTTTTCATTATCCTGTCACAACTGAGGATGGTTTACATGGCCAGTTTACGTTGACCATTGTAGATTGGTAGAGCACGTTGCTCACACATATGCATTTTGTGTGATGTGGAGGCCACTTTAAGATCTGCTGCCATCCAACTCCACCACCCCAACCCAATATTCTTAATACATCAGCACAATAAACGCCTCACCTAGTCGAGTTTTCACCACAGGGACAACATTTAACCTGCCTCTCTACATCAGCACATGCTCAAAAGCAGTAACACAGCAATATTTTTAATTTGTCACCGTCACTGAAACATTCAGCATATTATTTTGGTTATTGTGTTGTTCCTTTTTGATGGGGTTAGTTTCATCAGATCTCAACTTTTCAGTGAATGAATAAATAAATTCCAAGGCGTTTTGTATATTAAATGTGTTTTAATACATAAATTATATTTTCGTACAATACCTATATGTACAATAAAGGTGTATAATAACATGTATATAAAAATGTTTATGTGATCATGCTAATCAACAGTCCTCTGTGGTAAAGAACCCTGTACATTTATGGTACATGTTATATATTGTACTAATTCCTCTATTACTGACTGTCTGAACAGAAAAGATATTAAGGATGACAGACAACTAAACTAGTTGTTTCATGTAAGTTGGACATCTCAAAGTGTCGGCCATCATTCAATTTCAGTCTAACAAAAGGAAGACATGGATTCCTGGCTTCATATCTGAAATATTCTGATGCACATCTAGCTTTATTTAAGCATTTTTAAATAAAATTGTTACCCATTTAATGTGACTGAAAGAATGGTAAAGAATCTCTTCTTTTTAGGCCAGACTCTGCTTAATTATATTTGGCTATTTTAATCGGAGGATCCATTTACGTTTACAATACACTTCATATTAGTTCATATCAGAAGACACTTAATTTGGCTAGCTTTAGCTTGTATTTGTCCTGATTGAAGCCAGCATGTCAGCGCACCATGCTTGTTGCACAGTTCTTTCAGGCACACTTTATCTATAATGTTATCCTGGATTTCAGTCATTAAAATGCAGGATGACATCAATGTAGCTGTACATAAATTGTATGTGCTTATGTACTTATGTCTCTACCCTATTCAAAGATCAGACTATCTTTTGAAACCAGCCAAGTTATCATTAATACAGTATAGTATGTATATAAACTGTAGGAAGGCCTTGAAATCATCAAGTAGCAGTTTGCCTACTACCTGGTTGCTCAAGCCCATGAGGCAGATTTACAGCACAAAGTCTGTCATATTGATCCAAGCTGCAGTGTTCATTGCAGGATGTAGTGAGTCCTTTCTGAATAGTAAGGGTGTGGAGGTCGGGGTGGTGGGTGGAGGTGTAGCACATCAAACTTTACTGCAGAAGACCAAAGAAAAGTATTTCTGTCACCATCAAACTTTTTTTATGTAACCACTATATTAATATATATATATATATATATATACAGTATATATCACAATAAAGCTTAACCAAGTGTTTAGTTGTCTAACCTTAATCATGGTTTAATTATCATAACCACATTCGTAGCTATATTGTGGTTGCCATGCACAGATGTTAAAGAAAGAAAAAATTTTATGCTGATAAAAGACACGATAGCATAATCCATGACTTTGCAGAATTGTTCAACATCAATGTTCTGTTTGGCGAGAGCTTTGGCGTTAAGTTCAGCATGGCATATGCTTGTGCAGTTCATTCTTATTTTCTGTTAGTAATCCTTCTGGTACTGGTGGCAACAAAACACTACAAAAGTATTTTCCACATAAATTCTGAGGTACCCACTTTGCTCACGTGCTTATAATGACACCAAAAGTGTTCGAGTAACAGTGATGAAATCATTATGTGAATAGAAAAAAGAAAAAAGTACTTTTCTTTGTGGTTGTTCCTGGTATTCAATGAGGACCATCTGAAACCAAATAACATGTTAAGGCACATGGGAAAATGCCATAGTGTATCCTGGATAAAATGTAATTAAGTTGTCCAGTTTAGATTTTTTTCCCCATTATCTTTTAATCTTCTAATAACACTTGGTATGAGTCATGCTTTTGAAGATATAATGAAAGTGGGAATCTTGTCAGGAATGTGCCGGAAAAAAAGGTGGGTAAAAACACAAATGCAGTGTACTTCAGGAAAACTGCACTGTCGCTACTGCTGGGAATTCAAGGATTTTTATTGTCATACCAGTCTCACTTGAGATTGCACGAAATTAAGTACTCAGGTCCCGGTTAAAAGCCAATAAAATAAATCAGCAATGAAATACATAACAAAGGCAGTATATATACAATAAACTTGAATAAAAGAGCAGTAGCAGCAATACAATTTTAGTCCCAGTATGCCGAATGGCCTATATTGCACAACTCCCTCTTTTAGGTCATAGGGGAACTACAGAGCACCACCTGAGGTCAGCTGTCTTACAGATTCTGGAAAGAAGCTGTTTCTCAGTCTGGTTGTTCTGGTGGGTGGTGTCCTTCAGGATACTGGTGGCCCTTTTCCTGCATCTACTGATGTAGATGTGTCCAGTGTTTGGCAGGCTGCTCTCCACAGTCCTCTGTGCAGCCTTCACCACCCTGTGCAGAGCCTTCTTCTCAGCAACAGAGCAGCTGCCGTGCCACACAGTGATGCTGGAGCAGAGGATGCTCTCCAGCACACCTGTAGGAGGAAGTCAGGACTGACTTCCAGAGTCCAGCGCACCTCAGCCTTCTGAGGAAGTAGAGGTGCTGTTGGGCCTTCCTAACCAGACAGGAAGTCTGGTTCCTCCAGCTAAGGTCCTTGCTGAGGTGCACGCCCAGGTACCTGAAGCTGGGGACCTTTTTCACTGCTGCTCCTCCATTGTGCAGGGGAGGGGGGATGTATCTGCCCCTCCTGAAATCCACAATCATCTCCTTGGTCTTTTTCACATTGATGCAGAGGTGTTCCACCTCCTCTCTGTATTTGGACTCATCACTGTTGGTGATGCGTCCCACCACTGCTGTGTTGTCTGCAAACTTCACAATATGACAGCTCGAATCTTTCACCCATCAGTCATAGGTCAGCAGGGTGAACATGAGGGGGCTCAGCACACAGCCTTGGGGGGAGGGAGGGTGGGTGATGGGGGAGGAGGAGATGTTGTGGATTCTGACAGCCTGTGGCCTGTTGGTTAAGAAGTAAAGAAAATATCTTATGAATATCTTACATCTTATACTGGTATGAAAAACTTTGAGCCATACTCAGCCCTAACTTGTGCTGAAACTACTTTTGCTTGCAGGTGCATGAAGTCTACAGTATAATGAGCCTCCAGCGCTTGATTTTCTATTCATAGCCTGTAATTAATTAATAGGCTACTTGCCTGTTTCCAATTATAATCCTCTGCAAAATTCTGATTTCTAAACCAACAGGCTTCCTGCTGAAAAAGTTAGTGTCAAAACAGCAGAACTAGCAGGATCTGCGTGAGATGTTGCTCATTAAAACTTTTACAAAATAAATAATATGGCTGAAAGAAAAGTAAGAAAAGTGGACAGTGAAAACAGGGTTCTAAGATGTGAGAGATTGCATAATGTACTTGTTTAACTAAAACAGGGCTTATCCCTCTACGTCTTGATTGCGAGGATAATGTGGCAGTGATATAAAAAGGAATTATGAGAAAAAACATCATATATGAGGAGTTGAATGGACAGCAGAGAAAAAAAGGAAAGCATCAGAATAAAAGAGGACTCTTTCAGGGAGGCAGGGGTTATTTAGGGAGGCCAATCTGTGATGTTCCAGTGAAAGACAGCTTCAGAAGAAATGGCCAAATCAGGCAAAGCATTGTATGCTTTCAGTTTGTGTGACATGGTGTACCCAGAAAAAAAGCATCAATTGCAACTGTAAGCCTTAGCAGGAATACAGTGGCTGACTGAGTGGATGAGTTAGCCACACATCTTCAAGACGAGCTCATTGATCAGGGGAAAGAGTTTGTAGCTTATTTACTTGCTGCGGATGAGAGTACTAATAATACAGATATAGCAATTTATATAGCGCTGTTCTGGCACCTGAGTGCAAAGCACACATCAACAGATAGCTAAACACTCTTGATTAACTTGATTGATGTAGTACTAGGTAGCTTCAAGGATGAAGAAGCATAAAGTATATTCTCAACGTACACTTGTACGTCCGTTTAATGCAGATATAGCACTTCCATGTAGTCAAGTTGTAATAGTTGTGTGAAAAAACATAGCTTCTCCAAGACTCACACAGGCAGGTGGAGCAAGATTAAATGATATCTGAAATCACGAAATTCCCTATCTTGTTTACAGGAAGCAAGTCTGAACACGTAACTGATAATGTGACACTAAACACCTGACTAATGAAGGCACATATCGTGCCTTCTGGCTGTCTACAGATGCGCCTGTCAGAGTGCACGGCTCACAGCAGAGCCACAGATCATTCAGGCCAATGTCAAATTGTGAGAAACAGTAAGCAGCTGGGTAAAGAAAAGAAAAATGATGAAGTGCGCTCATTGGCTCATTTTTATTTATTTTCACTGGCAATCACTGATCTAACATCAGTCAGAGTGGGGATATGCAAATGATTGCAATTCATTTATTTGTAATTATTTGCATTAGGAGTTATATGTCCATGCTGTTTTATGCCTGATGTCTTGTCTCATAATGACATGAAGATTGATTGCTGCCAATCACTGCTAACACCAATTTTTGACAACAATGATTTTGGAAAAAAAGATAAAAAATACTTTATTTTGCTGCAAAAATATCAAAGAACACCTTTGACTTGTGTACTGTCAAAACTCCCAAGGAAGGTTTAGGGGCATCTGGAGCACATCTGGGTGCTGCTGCCTCATGTCACGTGTAATTCAGTAGCAGGATGGGCCTGACAGGTCCAGGCTTGGACTGGATTAGAAGATTTTATTTTATGGAAACATTACATTAATGTAGGCAAAACTTAATAGGGATAACACTTAACTGTAAAACACTGACTGAGAGAAAAATTTGGGTTACATACTTTTGGTCCCAATGGGAAAACTTGTATTTATCCAATGTTTTGGCTACGAGATTGAAGGTAAGGATATACACAGATATGGGAACAGGTGTTCACAATGACAAACAGAGTGCATAATTTCAATTTATTTAAATACAGATGGAGAAAGATCTGCCTACAGTAGCCTGGAAATACCAGTAGGCCTACCTGTTCAATAATAAATACAATCAACAGCCATGGGCAGCATACAATAAGATCCAGGTAACAATGGAGAAAAAGACATGAGACAATTCTTAACAAGATCTAATCACAGGAATATATTTGATTTAAAAAAAATAAAATTATTTAATGATAATTTTTTTTCCCCTCATATTTTACAGTCATCATTCAATAACTACTGTTACATAATGCCTGTTTTCAAGCATCCATCAACCTCACATGCCATGCTGGTTACATTTATCTCCAAAACAAACTTGATGAATTGTCACATCTACAGGTTTGCACGGTAACAGATGACCTGGTGTCTGGTACCACAATGCACGTATATTGTGCAATCTGGTTTTCAGTTCTGTTTCGAAGCTAGTCAAGTGTTCATCTCCTGCTGCTCTTCAACCTTTGACTATCTATCGCAGGCCAGATGTACAGATTGGATAACTCATTGTGGGAGCTACTGTTGTCTGTGTTTTCATGCTCCACCTCATGATTTTAAACATGATCCAGGAAAGAGCAGAGAGAATGAAAAGACGTGTCTGCTGTCTGACCAAAGAAATAAACTGCTGTGTCTCCTATGTTGCCTGTGACACTATAAGTAACATATATTATATGATATTATATGTCTCTATAATGTTTTGTATGTAAATGGTGTCCAGGATACACAAGTATACTGTTGGATGGTCAATGATGAACCAACATTCCAACTGAACAAACAACAAATATCCCAGCTGAGATTTAGTTTCTTGTGAGCTTTGCATCGGCACACATCTCATTTTCTTTGTAACATACTAAGGAACAAGTGTCTACCTTATTCTGTAGTACGGTTGACAGGCATGTTGTTCATGTGAACAGATGCTTTATGAGAGCACAGCTTTGATTCAGATCCCTGAGGATCTAAAAAGAATTTGTCCTCACTGACCTGAACCTTATACTGACTTCAAAGAGATGAGAGCTGTGGAGCCTCACCTCCCTCCCTGTGTATGTCTGTGTGAGAGCCCTGGGAACATTAGACAACAAACCAATATACTGACGCACTTACCTTTTAAAGCAAGGCCTCTTGAGAGAAAAACATGAATTTCTGCTTGTCTGAAGAGGACTTTTGGTAGTAGGTGATAAACCAATGATATAAAAGAAAGAGAAAGAAAAATCTCTTGTTTGTGATTTTGTTTTGCCTGTAGAGTCTGATTTTGTCTTTGAGTTCAATACTGTAAAAAATGTGCTGTTAACCTTGAGGGAGACTGACCACATTGCTATGAAAAGTGTCCAGATTTGTCCCAGTATAACAGCACAACTGTGCATGTTAAAATATCCCCACTACTGCAAATGTGGTTATGTTGACACCTTTAAAAGCAACAGTGTTTGACTTTTTGCCTCGAGGCAGGAAGTGTACTGTTTATCTTACCCTCCTCCCGAGGAGTTGGTCAAATTGTCCCCACACTTGTTACTCATGTAGACGAGCTGTCTAACTTGCCTCAGGCAACCTCAGGCAAGGTTACACACATCATCTCCCAACAATGACAGACAAGAATACATTGAGTACAACCCAAGCAGCATACAACAACAACAACAACAACAGGCAACACAACATGAAAGCAAGACTGGTATTTCCCTTCATCAAGTCATCCTGTTTAGGTTTGTGAGCCCTTCTGCACCTTAGGGACCTGTACCTGCGCCCCAAAGGCAGTACGCTGAAGTGTTGATTGAGTAGGTGTGTGATGTCTTGTGCAAATGTATTTGCAATGTGTGTTCTGTGTGAGTCTAAGATATTTGAAGCTGTCAACCATCTCAACTGCTTCATTATTAAAGAGGATGGAGCGCTGGAGTACCGGTTGCTATTTCTTTTGATTCCCTAACATTTGGATGCCCCCCCCACCTTTCAGCCCAACTGTTTGAGGCAGATGAGAGCCCACCTAGATCCTGGTTCTGGTTCTGGTTCTGCTCGAGGTTTCTACCTGTTAAAAGGTACTTTTTCTTGCCATTGTCTCCTGGTGCTGCTCATGGTGGGACTGTTGGGTCTGAGTAAATATAAGAATTGGTCTCCACCTGCTCTATATGAAAAAGTGCCCTGAGATAACTTTGTTATGCTACATATATGTATGCACTATATAAATAAAACTGAATAGAACTGAATTCAATTGTAGGTGGTTCCACTCACACCACTGGTTGATATGTGCAAACAGTGTTGTGATGGTCCAGAACAGAATGTTTTAGAATTATATATACCATTTTTATTTATTTATTTATGTCTCATGCAGATTTCCATCTAAATTACATTTGTATATTTATTTTTTTCAGGGCACTTTTATTTCATGTTAAATTCAAATGAATGGGGCGTGGATATCTCAGATTCAGACCAAAGCACCAGCAGGAAAACTGCACACTTTTAGCAATGGCAAGGTTAGTCTAAGAGCAGTAAGGCATGTAATTAGTAGTTGTTATGCTAGTCAGTAGCCAAGCTAACACTAGGGCTGGGGTGTCGTCAATTTATACACGTTAATAAAGTGAATGTTCTAATGTTACTTTTCTATTTTATAATGGCATGTAAAGGGTGTTTAATTTACAGTAGTGATCTCACTGGTTTTAATATAAATTAATAGATATTCATTTGTGTAATTTACAAATTAAGTACGGACTATGTAAGATTTATAACTTTAGCAGCGGTGGCTATGGCCAGGGGTAGACTGTAACTGCCATTAGCTAGTTAACTTAGCAGTGCAACCGAGCTCTGCCTGGACTGGGAGCTCAAAGCACCGGGGGAGTGTTAGTGTTCTCAATGTAAGCGCAGGAGCTTCGGGCCACTGAGATTTTTAATAAAGCTGCTTCTACATCCATCTCCCATGAGCTCTCCTTCACCCCGGACTCCACGACGGTTGTTCCATCGCCTTCGGCCAGGAATCTTGGGGTCACCATCGACCATAAACTCCCCCTCATCGACCACATTGCTGCAGTCTCCCGATCGTGTAGATTCACCCTCTACAACATTTGGAAGATTAGGAGATTGGGAGATTGTTGGAGTCGTGCCCTCCACAAATGTGCTGGTGGAGAGGTTTTTGGTGTTTTTGTTCGCTCTGGAGGTGCTTTCACTTGCAGTCAGCTGAGCGCAACAACTTCATGGCCGCTTTTGTTTACACCCGGGATCAGCTGATTGAACTTAAGCCCGCCATGGTGACCAGATCTGCGGACACCCCGCAGGAGATCTGGAGAGAAACACACCGAGGCTGCAGGGGAAAGAAAAACCAGCGAAGGAGAGAGTCCAGAGAGAGACAACGGACGAGTATTGAGAGGAGGAAATTCAAACCATGTCT
>JAVQJD010076048.1:0-32247 GCA_036023655.1 Nannoperca australis
ACACACACACACATCAGCCGTCTTTGCCCAGGTGCCCTGTCATGTATCACTACACTCCTGCAGCAGTATTTTTTCAAGCTGTGATATGTAACCTTGACTCTGAAAGCAGAGTGGAGCAGCAGATGGTGGGAAAGGATGATTAAGAATCAGCAGAAGAAGCAAGATTTTTTTTCTCCACCATTACACTATAAATATTTCAACTAAACTGACACAAACAAACAAAACAAATGTATGTTTTATGTTTTTACATCTGCATGGTCAATTGAAAAATGAATTATAATTAGATAGGCAATAAAACATTTAAAATTAACTATCTTAATATTTTTGACAATAGTATCTAAATATTTTACAAAAAATATTGAAAGCAAATTTCTTTCATATTCAAGGCCAAAAATAAATTCCAAAGCAGCATATATGTATTATACGTTATTGTTTTTTTTAAATTTAGGATTCATTTGATTTATTTGCATTTACAGTAAAACAAAAAAAAAGACAGTATTTTAGGAATGTGTTATGTCTTTATTTTTTGTTTAAAAAAATCTAAAACAGTATTTTTAATATTTATTGTAGGACTAATTATTATTGTATAATTAATAACCATGACTTTCATGTTATTAAAATGTAAGATTTTAAATAATTATGCCGTATTTCGTTCAAGATATATTTATATGTTTGCAGCAAATGGCTTGAAAGAATTTCTTTCTACATGCAAACTCCCAGTGTTAGAACAAGAACATTTTCTATTGCTCTTGCAAATCTACATTATTTTGTCTAAGGTGAGGATTCCAAATTTTTTGGAAATGCTTGCATAATCCTTTAGTTCCACTCAGCAACTATAGAGAGAGATACAATACAGAGGGAGCCAGTGTAAAAATATTTCACAGGACAAAGAAATTAAACTGATAAGTGAACGCATGAAGGGTCCTTTGCATAATCCGAGATAATCCATAATGGAGGATACAGAATGAACTGTCTAAAAATATCTCTCGTTGCCTTCAGAAAGCTTAGGAAACATGTTTAATTAGCATGTTTGGTGTTACTGCTCTCTCTGCAGCCATCGGAAATAACATTACTGTTACATGTTTTTTTTTTACATTGCCTTGTAATGTATAGAAATGCAATTTAAATCAAATAAATCTATTATAATCATGTACAAAGACAATTTAATTTGATGCTTGTTTGTTTGTGGTTTGTTGGACAAACAGTGATGAACCCCAAATAGATTTTTCTCTTGCATACAGTAAATAGTCATGTTGTTGCTGAGGGCCTGAGTTGACGCTGTCAGCTCAGCCTGATTGGCTGCAGCTTGCTGTGACTCATTGTGCGTTTGGCCAATGCAGTTTGCTCAAGTTCCACTCCTTTTTTTCTTTCACCCCCACCCTAAATAAATTGCCTGGAGAAATTGAACAAAAAATTAGAGAAAGGGAGAGAGCCTTTCATCTAATTAAGAAGCTCATATTAGCTGTGGTTGGAAGATAAGCTCCTCTCTCTCAGCAGCTATTAAGCTCACTGTATGTTAGCCAGTTTCTTCCTCCTCTTTTTTTACTCTAGCTTGATTTTTTTTAAGCTGTCACCTCTGTGCACTTAGAGTCAGCGAGGTGCTGCTTTAAAGTTAAACACGTAGTTTATAGCTGGGTGTCTGTTTATCTTTGTGAGTCCCAGGTGTGTCGGCCAAGCTGCTGTACCTACACACATGCACAGCACTTCAAAATGGAGACCAGACCATGAGACGTTGTGCAGCCATTTAGACACACGTACTGTACACAATTTCCCTCAGATCATCAGCTTTGTTAACTAAACTTGGCTCCCTCCTAAACACAAATGTGTTGCAAATACACTGTGAAATAAAATTGCCTTTGACACATCCCTATATTCATCCTTAAAATATATAATAAATATGTTCTGACATATACGTCTTTTTGTTAATAAAGAAATTAATATTTCGATGACACTGTGAAAAAATCTATTAAGTGTTTAAATGTAACTATACATTTTAAAAATATGTGTGTGTTGTCCTCAACACATGTGAGTGGCCAACATTCAGTAAGTGTGTCATGTGTCAACGAATGTGTCCTAACATATGTTCTAATTGACATTGTGGTTAAAGCTCTGCTTGGATTTATCTTGTGGTCTGATTCTTGGGGTGTAGACGTTCTTCCTGATTACATTGTGTCTTCTAGGGCCTTGATCCCTTTAGCTCCCCGTACCAGGATTACGTTTCCACAATATAATCCTGGTTGGCTAGCCCCAGGGGTCACAATGCAACCCCCAAATGTCTTGGTGTGACAGGGATTCTGTGGGACTCTTGGATGGGGGGGGGGAGCAATCAAGTTGTGATTTACTGGCGATTTGTTAATCTGCTCTCAATAAGAGTGAGGGAAGAGGGAGACCGGTAAAAGGTTTGCTCTGTCTAGGCTGCTGCTGCTGCTGCTGCTGCTGCTGCTCTGTCTTACTGCCCCCTTCAATCCAAGGCAGCCATTTTGTGTCAGCCAGCCTATGTTGCTAGAACAGTGCTGGTTCTCAGTTCATATTGCAAAGACTAGTTGATCAGAAAAGCAATGCAATTTCTTTTTGGATTCCTCACCAAGGCTTTTTTTCATCTTGGAAGGACAACATTTAGTGACATTGTACATTATTGATTTGGTGGAGGCCTTTTGGATATTGTATAGTAAAAGAATTAATGCTGAATGCTTAGGTTGTATCAGTCTAGTTTCAGTGGTGACTTGTTTAGGGAAAACAGATACATTGTGATCCTATTCACTATGCCAAAGCTGCCTAAAACAAGCACAGAAAACATAGCATCCAGTGTATTCTATCAAGGTTTAGCTGCATATTCAGTATATTCAGCTGGAAATGAGAGGCGTCATAGTTAGTTAGTAAGCCCTCCCCTTTGCACACACACACACACACACACACACACACACACACACCTAACCTCTCCAGAGGCAGGTGCACTGCTCATCAGCAACAATCATTCTCCTGGAGCTTAAATAGTTCCTTATCTGTGTGAAAATAGTGGTGCTGTAGTGAGCCTGTGTAGGGCTTGAGCAAACACTATGTTAAGTGATCAGTTGGCCCATTCAGAGGGGCCCCATAATGGCCAGTTTCTTCCAGCCTTGTTTGCTCTGTGTTTTGTGGCTTTGGCGTCTGGCAGATGGGCCATCAGGGATTATACCTGCTAATGAAGAGAGGTGGAAGAGAGTCGAGGGTGGGGGTGAAGGTTTATTACAAGTTATGATGTGACAAAGCCGAGGACAAAACTACTGGTCCTTTATTGGACTGAATGTGTTTTTAGTTTGACAATTCATGCATTCTGGTTAATATATGATTTACAGGCTGTTGACTGTGAAGTTTATAGCTTTTGTAATTCAGGTTGATTTGTTCATAAACTGTTATTACTTGTCTATTTAACTAGCCTATGATAGCATTAGCAAATGTCAGCATATCTTTCCACAAACACCTTGTGAAAACAAATGTTTTTGGGAATATACAGTATACAGTAAATTTACTCAACAACTACATCTTTGTGTTTTAGTGTTTAACAACAACATAATTCATCCTGTGTTAACATGTTGGTGTTCATAACAGCAGCTGAAGTCAGATTCAGTGTGTCGATGTGGGTGGGGGGGCAGTGGTCATTGAGGTTATGACGGGGTATCCTGGGGACCCCAGACTCATACTGGACAGAGATACTCAATGACCAGCCCTTGTGATTACACAAGGCATATGTCCAGACAGGATGGCCTAATCCCTGACCACCCCCCACAGCCATACACACATGCACTCCTCCCACCCTCTCCTCCCCTTAACATATGGAGATGGGAGGAATTAGCACAGTGGAAGAAAATAAATGAGTTAAAGCAGCCAGCAGCTTAGATACAACAGTATTTGTTCTTGGGTTCCTCGTCTGTGAGTTTCTTAGAAGTGATGCACTCGTTGAGTAAATCCTTCTCTCCTTTATTTTATTCTTGCCAATCTGCAACAAAATAACAACAAAATACACACATTTTGCATATAATGCACACTTCAGTTTGATTAAAGCACGTTATTTGCATTTATTTCAGTGATTAGGAACAAACAGAGGAGTGTGGTGCACATTGTTTTTAAGATGCATAATGTTCGGAAACCGCACCTTCCACAATCCACAGCCTGACCCCGACAGGCTCCTCGTGTGACCCCACCGACACGCCTCACCCCAGATTCAGCCCAGATCTTGTTAAATAGGATTAAGCTGGCTACCTGCCATTCAGTGGCTTGGACAAGACCTCTTATCTCCTGTCTTCAGATGGCTGCCAAAAACAACATAATGCACAGTGACCTACATTAAACAATGCCATATGCAGGTTTTTTACTGGCCCAATGTCTTATGGTCAGTGTAGATATTGTCTTCCCAATGCTGATTTCCATGGTGCTGTCACTACGCCACTTACATGCTTATGTGGGATGTGATGACGGGCCTCATGCTAAAAGCCATTCAGGCTCAAGCCAATAAAATATTTTAATGCCGGCCTTGTATGCATGTGTGCTTTATGAAGCACTTCTTAATTCCTTGCCCTCCCCCCCACCTCCTTACTCTAATACACAAGTTTTGTCTATGTATTTTACCCTGATAGATAGTTGAGAGAGAGGTGGAGTCAATGTCCTCCAAAGCACATGTGACATGTTTCGAGCACCCTCCCATACTCTCCCTCGAAGCAGGGTCACCAATTCAGCGGCGTAAGAGGCTTTGTGGCCAAATCCCCAGTTGATCTTCATAAAGTTTGTGTCTTACAATTAAGTACAGATGGTTTGCAGCTGGTTGTAAGGCTAGTAAATAACTTGGGCCTCTATTTTCGCCAGGGATTTGGTGGGGTAATCCCTCTTTCTGACAGTTTACCAGATTCAAATCAGTCCAGGCTTTGCTTTCCTTCCTCCGCTTCTTCAACCATTTTTTTCTCTCCTCCTATCCCCCTCATTCCATCAAAAGCTCCTTATACGCAATTAAATATGCGATCATTTAAAGGGAGCACACACATGACATGACTAAATCTAAGAGCAGGGACGTAGGTGGTGCAAGAATCTCACTCACTTACAGTTTAAAACCTCTTTCAGTGTAATCAGTGTTTATGAGACGATGGACATGTTGAGAAATCCTTCAAGGACAGTGTGGACCCCAATAAGATTAGCAACTGCGGTGGCAGATGCATACAAATAAATATATTACATTTGCTCTCTTTTACTTGTCTAATAAACACAAAGAAAACTCAATTTACTAAACTGGTAATTGGCACCTTTTCATTTTTCTGCAAATGTTAGTTAGAGTTAGTCTTTTCAGCATGCAGGCTGTAACTGTTCAGGGTGACTATCTCATTCTGTTCATTCTAAAGACGTCACTGTTAACAGATACACTTCATCACTTTCTGTACAACAACGTTTTTTGTTTCCCTGAGAAAGCCTGACCAGGTGCTCAGCATTTAGAATAATACATTTTAATGGTTTTATTAACTGGTTACAGGTTTATTATAATATATTAGCACACTTGGCTGACAGTGTATCACCGGTACAAATCAAAACTGTATATTTACATCTTGGAAATTGCCTGGCTTGAGGTAGCCTATGCTTGTATTTTGAACACTGATATCAACTGAAAAATTTTCCAGCACAAAAATACACAGTAATTATTATTATATTATCAGTATTGCTTAGCGTTCCACCATATCATCATAGTTCATAAAATGTATGTCAGTGTGCATAGAGGACCCCTGTTAAGCAGATCTCTCTCCTGGGACGATGCAGAAAAAGGCACCATACCAGAAGAAGGCAAACCCTAATGAGGACACAGTTGCAGCACTCACACATCCTAAGAGAGCTGTGATCATTGTAAAAAGCAAACGCTCCCTAGGAAACAGCTTGACCCTGCTGCTCCTTGTTTCCCCATCCTGCCATTCCTATTATTCAAATATATTTATATATTTATTTCATTATTTATCTGCTGTAAGTGGAAGGAGCCGGCACTGCAACACCTCATCTGCATAAGACATAAGCTAACTGCCTTAGCAGCGCCTCGGGATATGAACAGATGGGAGTGTTTATCAACCTTACCCACCTACCGCTCCCACCCAAAACACACACACCCGTACCAGAACCCACACACATCTCCTCGACCTCTTCTTCCCCACCTCTCCTCTCCTCCCTTTTTTCTCCCTGTGCACCCCTACCACTCACTACCCCCCACCAAATGTTCAGTTAACCTGTCAGTTCTCATCGCCCAAAATTCAAGGTGCCATATGCCTCGCTCTGACTTCTAACCCTCCACCGCTGCTCTTCCCTGTCTCCTTCATGGTGACATGAAAGTCCCCCTTGAAACACGAGGATGTCTCTCCTCTACTGTTTGATTCTGAACGCCTTGCTGAGATCACAGCGATTGCAGGCGTAGCTTGTCTTGTATAATAAAAGCAGTCACTTAGCTCTACACGCCACAGTAGCAGCGCATTTATCACAGCAGCATTGATGAGACTTTTGATGATCTACTTGGGTAAATACAACAAGTAACTTATGATGTGCCATCCTCGGTTTGTAATATGCTGTCTTGTGAAAGCGGAACATGACTGATGTGTGCAGCAAGTAACACAGAGCTCATTTGGTCTCATCAGCTGGTTGAGGGATGAATTAAAATCTTTCATGTGTCACTGAGATTGACTGATAATACTGTTAAAATGAGTGCACAATAAACCCGGCAGCCCAAGAGCTTGTCCTGTGTCATAATACCTAATAACAGTCTCTACTGCAAGCTTTGGCAGTCCTGTCCAGTGAATTCCAGGCCATTTGCCCTTGCACAGAGGGCAGCTCCCAGCAGGCCTGGCCATAGTGACAGTTTGTTGTTGTTTATAAGGTCATCCCCACCATAGGGGGCAGCATATTCATTACACCCACCCCATGGCTCTGTTTGTCTCTGGCAGTCTGTTTCTCTGTGGGCTCCTGTCAAAAAGTCACAGTGAACTTACTATCCTCCTCCTCTTGTCTTCACAACAGGCCAGGAAAGTCATCACAAAATAAAAATGCCAAGTTTACATTGAGACATGGGGCAAAATCTGTAATAGTCAAGTTGTCCTGCATGATATAGTGAGATTCAGGTAGATTATTCAAATTGGAGTGGCAACAATTAGTTAATTAATTACTAGATTGATCAAAAATGAACCGGAAACTATTGTGACAATCAATTAATAATTTAAATTGACACAGTGTAACTTTTGAAGGAAGACATAACTACATTTTCTTATACATAGAAAAGGTTGAGTTCTCAAGCAATAACACACCTTTGCCCAGGCCAAAACAACACTTTTTACAATGCCAGCTTGGGTTCAGGGAAAGACATTTTTATGATTTTATGATGTTTTATACAATAAACAGTTAATCAATTAAATGAGAAATCAATCAGCAGATTAATAGATAATCAAAATCTAAACATTTGTTGCGGCACTAACTGAAATGATTTACATCGGCGGTGCAATGTATATTTTATTCTTTTCAATGCTCAAAACCAGCCGAAGCCCAATAATTAATATTTATCAGTGGTACATTTCAATCCAAGAATCACCTGCAGAAGACTTAAGTGTGTAGTGGTCTGTAAGAGAAACAGAGAGAGAGAGAGAGAGAGAGAGAGAGAGGGATGGAGAGACATAGAGTAAGGAAGTGTCTGAGTGTGGGAGCAGCAAGCTAAGTGAGGTTGTTAGGAGGAAGCGCTGACAGTCCAATCCAGCACAGCGACCATTCAAAAGACAGCTCCTTTTGTTTCTGCCTCCCTTTCTTCTGCCAGGGTAGAAAAAGACGGGTGAATCTCTGTGTGCGCAGTAACCCACTGACACCTCCCTCTGATCTGCCTCCTGCACTCTACCTCCTCCACCCAACCACCACCGTCCCCTCCCTCTACTACAGCCCTTCACCAGCACTCTCCCTCTTTCTCCCTTCCTCCCTATGCATATGCCATTGCCTAAGAGTCACTCTCCTGGTTGCCACAGTAACCAGCTCACCTCTCTCTCCCCCTCTGTCTTTCTCCCTCTCACAATGCACCTAAATAGGAGAATCTGTCTCAGTCTGACAGAGACGGAGAGAACGGAAATTGGGGGGAGGCATATTTCAGAAAGATTGCTGTTGCACAATTGTCTTCCTTTCTGCAATTCTTATCTATGCACGTACCACATAGCAGACAAGGCAAGGCAAGAGAAAAAGAATGTGGTAAAAAAAACTAACAGGGGAGAACAAACACATGAAATAAAAGAATGAATAAGAATATCAGGAGACTACATTATGTGCAAACCAAGCAGTCCTAGAAAGACAGCCTTTTTTCTCTTACATTTACAGCACCAGTAGCACCACTGCTAACCAGCATTCTCCACCTACTACTAGCTATTTCTCCCCATCCCCCTTCTTTATATCAGTCATCCCACCTCCTTCATCCCCCTCTCCTCTGCCTTGTCGTCTGTGAGTGGCAGTCAGGTGGTGGTTGTGGTGTTGGAGAGTTTGCCCATACAGCATCATGCCTTAGACAAGTCATTTAGCACCTGAGCACCTCTCTCTGTCTGTCTGTCTCTATTACCGTCTCTCTGTCTCTAAATGTGCCCAATGCCCAATTATACTCTCATTACCTCCTAATTACCCTGGACACAACAGCAACTGGTAGCACAATCACAAAGAGAGCAGAATGTAAATCAGTTACATTCGTTCTGACATTATTTGTGGGACTTTTTTTTCCACTGGTTGGTGGCATGTTAAATGTTCCCCTGGTGATTGTGGTAATTTAGAGCAATATGGTAATAGGGGTGCTGATGGCTATTTTCTCCTCACCAGACGCTGTTTTTGTCCTTTCATGAGCTGTTGTCGGCTAAATTACATTGAAGGTTTAATTGGGTATTTTAGATCACGGGTATCCCAGTTGATGAATGATAAAAATCAGCTCCCTGATCACAGATTATCACTTTCCAGAGCATGCATCATAAATTAGACCATCATTGGCCCATGCTGTTTTATTCATTTAAGATAAATAAAAACAGCAGCACTTTATCTGTAGTGTGAATACACTGTGGGTGTAGTTTATATGGTCAAAAATGAGTCAAAGACTTCATACGATCTTTGGGACAAAACTCTATTTAAAATCCTATGTCTAAATATCTGTATTCAGATTGAATAGTTAAATATTCTTTCGATAGACACCTATGCACTCCAAATATGGTTACGGTTTGATTAGATTTAGCTACAAAAAATGCTTGGTTAGCGTTTGGGAAAGATTGGGTTCAAATAACTACATAGTCAAGTTAAGGGGACCGTTTTTGTAATAGATACAATAAAAACCACTTTGTTAAGGTTAGACAGCAATTGTTGCCATGCTTAACTGAAACCAATGTTGGCTGTCATGGGGAGAGAGAGCTCTGTAACCATTCGGCTACAGAGGAACTGAACAGTGGTTTCTGTTTGAAAGTCCAACGTTTAGCTGACCGATCCGACTTCTGTCTTCTGGTGGACATGAGTCCTATGACCCAAGACCACTGGTGGTCTGAGCCATTTCAATGTTAACATATGTTGTTTTGGGTATTTGCTGAAACAACTGATAACATTCATGTTTTTCTTGGGAGGACAGTTTCCAACATTGTATTTTTTTGTCAGATACAGGAAAAGTAATACATGATGAACACAATGATGGGCCATTTAGTGTCACAGCTGCACTTGCCTCTGCTTGTCTTTGTCTCTGATTTTGGCTTCAGTGCATGTTCCTGTTGTCTCAGACCTTACTGAATTGCTCAAGTTTCTTTCAGAGTACCGCTGATTTGAAAGGTTTTTACTAAACAAAGTGCAGCCACTCTGCCCACACATCAATGCTTTAATTGCACCGTTGATCTTTTGCCAGACACTACTCTACTCCTAGATGAAGGCTGCACACCTTTATGGGTCTGAAAAAAGTCAGCATGGAAAAATGCTTGGAAGAATCACTTGCCACTGGATTCAGTTATCCTTCATCTTCTCCTGTTATTTCCAGCTTTATCTTTACAGAAACAAAATACAGACTCCAATACAGACACCCACTACTCGATCATATGAATGTTTCTGTTGTGTTCCTTAAACAACCAGTAAATGGTCAGTCACTGACCTCCTCATCATTTCTAAGTAGCTAATATGACACATTAGCTAAGTCTTTCAACTGTTGCTTCAGAGTTGGCTCCTCAAGGTGGAAACATTCAAGCTTCATGTTTGCACTACTCCCCTTTATTGGCAATTTCATTATCTCTAATGGTCATATTTAGACAGATCCAGTCAAAGTCCAAATACTGGATTTGCCACAACCTACTGTAGCTCAAAACCAACAGCTGAAGTGTTTCTAGGGATTGGGATTTCTTCTTCCACCTTTTATTTGCAATTGCAGTACTTAAGACCTGTTAAATTATACGTACGTTTCCCATCTTTAAAATAAGACAGTGGTTAGATGTTTTTGCCATACTTCTGGCATGGCTCTAAGGATGAATGCCAGTCTGATGGTCTGTAGGTCCACCATTTTGGTAACACCTGAAAAAAATATTTTTGTCATTATTATTTATTTGTTTTGTAAAATGTCTGAAGAACTACTGGATAACTTATCAAATACCAATGGCGCTTAGACAAAATATCCTAAATACCAACCTCAGATTTTCTTTATAACTTTGGTTTCTGACCATAGCTAGGAAACCAATGCCATTCCCATCAGATTCAGCTGTACATTGTATTAAGTGCTAATTATTAAATGCTAGCATGCTAAAATGCTGAACTAAGATTGGTTCATGATGGTAAACAGTATACCTTGTTAGCATTAGCATGTGAGCATTGTTATTGTGAGCATGTTAGTATGCTGACATTAGCGTTTAGCTCAAAACAGCTGACAGAGCTGCCAGCATGGTACAAACTGTTAGCAAAGTAGCACTAAAGTGAAGGATGTAGAGTGGTCAGACTGGTTTGTGTATGTTTGTATGATAAAAACATTGGTTCAAAAAGTCAATTCATTCTTTAAAACAGCAACCCTTCTCTTGAGTGTCCATTCACCCACCCGTCCCTCCTTCCTCTACTCATGCAGGCTGGTGTCTGGTGTTTATAGGCTTCCTCAGCGGGCGGGGTTGTTTAACGAGGGCAGAGGGACAGTGTGGCGCTAATTGCTGTGTGTGATTTATACCAGGCTGGGACCAGGCAGGAACACAGGCAGACGATGGTACTCTGAGAGCAGCTGCTTTGCCCAATATTTACTTAACCCTCCGCTGGCGGGCCTGGCACTAGTGCCACTGACGATGGGTCTGTGGGGAGTCATTTCACTGCTTAGTATTATGTATAGCAGCAGGGTTGGGGCCATGTTTGGGGACAGGCTCAAAGTGTGCCATATGAGAAGGTAGACTGGAGCAATTAGAGGGAAGAATGTGATTGGTCTCCTGACAGTTTTGCTAACCAGCAGTAATTTTTGCTAGGTGACATAATAACAACCTATTTTCAAAACAGTACAACTTGTTTTTAAGATATCCCATCCTCTTGGCTTCAAAATGTTACATTGTGTTTTTGGGTTTCCACAAATAACTAAATGCTAAATATATAACAGAATGTAACATAAATATGTAACAAAAGTCCTTCCCCACAAAGTTCTTTTCTGCATGAATGAAAAGAGGAGTCATTAATGCTGATTAGTAGCGCTTTGAATGTGGTCCTATTTTGAGCAGGATGATTTGTACAGTGCTCACTCTTCTGTCATGTGTTAGCAGTGATAGACACTTCCATCCCACGCCTGTCTGCCTGGCTCATCTGGAGTGATAGTCTGAGACATCATGGGGTTAGCATTTGCAACTCAATAAGTCACACTCAAATACATTAGCAGCTGAAGGTCCCAAACTATGCTCCTATAATAGATACATTCAAGAACTTAAATCATATCTAAATAGTCACACCTTGTGTAAGCTTAATGATCCATTTACACTTCAGAGAAACACAAACACTGGATCATGTTCAGCCGATGAACAGCCACATGCAAGACGAAGACGCTGGAGGGAAAAGAAGGGTGGAAAATAAAGGAGGGGAGCCTGATTCTGTCTCCACAGCAACATTGATTGATATTCTTCAGGTGGAGCAGCTGCCAAGCGGCCTGACCACTGCAAGCTAATGCTCTGCGGAGGGAGAGGGATAAGGAAGATGGGGGAGGAGGGTAGGGAAACACCAAGGAAAAGGCAAGAGATGAAAAGCGAGAAGACAGAGGGGACAGCGACAAAGGAAAAGGGGGGGGATTGAAAAGCAATGACACAAAGGGAAGGAAATATATTTTTTATTGTGATTTTGAGCCATTGTAGGAAAGGTGAAGGCTGCTGTGAGAATGTGATTACATGGTAGTCGAGTTGTCCTGTAAACGAGGGGTGTGTCTCCATTCTCGCCTGTGGAGATGTAAAAGGGATAAACGGTGTGTTGGGTCAGGTTGTTAAAGACTTCTCATATCCTCTCTTTTAGATTAGATGTTTTTCAGTTTGCGTCATTCTCTTTGAATGTAGTTAATGTGATGTCGTTCATTTAATTACAATGTTCTTGTGTAATATAACTAACAATTATAAATATAATTGCCTGAAGCCCTTGGCCTAAATCTACTGTAATGTGACTGTTTTTTTTTTTATCAGATGCCACACAATAGTTGTACATTTTGAAAATGACCAAACTGAAAAATAGCACAAAACATTACCTATCCACAACCTCTTTATTTTGTCTAATACCTATTGGTGTCTGAATCCCCCTTAAAAATCATTCTCTTCAAACATTAGATTTTAGTGTTTGTGTGCAAATGTCGGAGTGTGCAGTTCCTCTAAATCAGCGTGGCTTGGCCATAAATATCCAGCTGGACTAATAAATGAGTGTAGGTCTCAGTGAAACGACCTTGTAATCTGATCGTTGCTACGGCACATTCTGAAACCTTTAAAAGGAAGACAAAAACCAGTCCTGCTGAGAGAGAGGATCTACCCGCAGGCCTGCCGAGATCCTCTCTCAATCTTTTCTTTGTGCTCCACATTGGATTAGTGAAGTTTAGATACGATTCATATTGTGTTGTCTCAACAGAACCTCAAAAATATTGTGTGTGTTTTTGCATCTTCAGGATTTATCTTCATTAATCTGAAACATGTTAAAAAAGGTAAACCAGGCAGCAGCTTGTAACTAGCATGCAGCACAAACCAATGCCACACATAACAGCATTTATAGCCCAAGCTTTGCAATACCCATCTCTTGATGGGTAAAATACATAAAACTCAGAAACACATCTAACTGAGCAAGAGAATACACACGGAATAATAGAAGACACAAACAATTACAATAACACACCATAAAACAAAAGCACCAGATCATTCATGACTACATGACAGTTCTGTAGGTAATGAATTCCACATGTTAATCCCCGAACAGAAAAAGCTGAACAAATGACAATTTACTCAACGAAACCTTACAATTCAACCTGGTTGCTCCACGTGTTACTGAGTCTGAAGCTCAGGGTGGAACCACAGGGTCACAGAGCACCTCAGGAGCCTGATTATGTAGGCATTTATAAATAATAAACAATATAATAAGCTTGATAATCAGCTGTTGGGATAATAATCAGCTGAGGTGGGATGGAGATGCTCATTAAGTTTCATTAAAATTTCATGTGTGATATAAATGTACACAAACAATTACAGGAGAGTGCACATTTACACTGTGAAGCATTAAGTCTCTATTCCAGCTTTGCATTGATAACTAGAAATAAATAAATAAAAACTAGGTATCATTATTTTAAGGGGTTGGTAAAAACAAATTAAATTGGACTTTTAGTGTCTGTTATAGGGTTTGCATTCATCATGATTCACCAGTGGTGGGGTTAATTTACTCTTACTTACATACTTAAGTACTGTAATTAATTACAGTTCTGAGGAACTTTGGTATTTACGTTTTCTGCTGCTTTATACTTCCTGCTCCACTACATTTCAGAGGGTATTTTTACACCACTACTTTTATCTATTAGATTTAGTTACATTGCATACATTTCTTTTACTGAGCATATAAAATACATCATTATACACCCCACCCAACAGTACATTAAATAGCTGGAATCAACTCCACCTCAGCCAGCTACAACATTTAAATGCCGCTTTCATGTTAATCTATCTGTATAATAATAACTCAGTGGTATAGTATATTTAACTCTGACAGAGACCATTCTGCCTCCATGGTGCCAAAGCATTTTATTAATGTAACATTTAGAATGCAGGACTTTTACTTGTAATGCAGTATATTTTGCACACTGGTATTACTACTTTTGTATCTGAATATGTCTTCCACCACTGTGAGTCACTCAGTAAAACTGTGTATGTGTCATCTCAAAATACGTTTTGTTAGTTTTTAAAATAAAATGCAATATTGAAGTGTTCAGGCTTTTGTTGATGAAAAACGAAATCTCTCTTTTGTAATTTTGATAATTTCACTTGTTTCTAATATATTTTATACAGTTTGATGTGTTTTAATAAATTAGATAAATAGTTTATAATACTGCACTAGGATATTAGGAGCATTGATTAGTAAAACGATCATGCTCAATTGTCAAACTCTGAGTCATTTGATGAAAATTATGGTTTTATGGATTGAATACTGGCGTAAATGTCATGTCAAAATGTAGTTGCTATAATGTTGTGGATGGAGGCTGTAGCTCCGGGCCGTAATCAGACAGGGTGACTCATTAGAGAGCAGCACTCTGTCTCTTCACTTCCTTCTACATAATCAATATAATGTGTTTTGCAGTATTTTTATTTATAGACTTTCATACTCACTGCATGTCAGAGCGGTTATAACCTGTCAGGATTTTTTTTGTTAATTTTAGATTAGTTCCATTAGTAAGTAAAATAACCATTTGATCCAAAAATATATCACTACTATTATATAGAGCAGAGCAACATGTTTTTTTCTGATTGTGTTAATCAAATTGTCTTTAAATGACTTTTACTGTTTAATTTTAACAGTCTGTATCTCTGTCTTTATTGAGCTTATGCACAGTGCTTTCATTCTCATTGATCAATTTGTATTTAAGGTGTAACTTTAATCAAACCACTTGCATATATTGGGTTGTTGTAGTTCCCCATTTTAGTTCTCTATGTGTTGCTCAGCAGCGTAGTTCAGCACCATGGAGAGCTCCACTCAGCACATCTGTAAGGAGGTCCAGTGGAGTCTGGCTCATCCACAATATGGACTTTGAAAAGAAAACATTTGCCATGCGTTTCTTTTTGTCTTTTAACTTTGCAATTTGACAAAAAAAATTCACAATTTTTTTGTTTAGCTTTATTGAGCTCAGTGATCCAAAAGAAATTATTTTGTATCACTCGAAAGTGAAAGAAATTGTAGACATCCAAGAACACAGATTTCTATAACTGCTAAATTAGCTGGGATTAGCATTTTTTCTTGGTCGACCAATATACACAGTTAGTGCATTTGCTTACATGATTACATGCATTTTATTCTTGTCCTTTATTCTTGTTTTATGCAATTTGTGTTTGCTTATATAACTCTCCCAAGCAAGACTTGTATTATCTAGATCACCTTCGATTCAAAGATAGTCCCATTTTGTTTTGTTAATGACATAAATTTATATTTCAAATTGACATATGATAGAATTTGACTCTATTTTACGCAACCCTGTTTTACCCGACTGTAAATGAGTCATTTTAAAATCTCAGCTCTGTTTAGTCTGTTGATATGGTGCACAACTCTGGAGTTTGTTGAAGCTCATAAAATAGTGCATCAAGACAGATCCACAGCAGTGCCCAATCATTCACCTACAGTTTATTTAAAATCATCTCACAAACTTCCCACTTGTATTTATTTTCCAATCAGCTCACTTATAGCCTGACATTTCACAATGATATCAGAGCTGCACCCTGTAGCTCACCTTTATGTCTGCGTGTTAGTCAGGCTGCTGCCACCAAAACTTAACTGATAAAATCATGCCTGACATTTATTAACTGGGCAAGCTGTGACTAATTTTGCAGATAAATAATGTCCATGTCATAATGACCCATTCTATATATTTTTTGTTTTTACAGGAAACGCATAAACCTGACAACCTTTTTACCCTATAGACTTAATATGGCACCATCATTTCAGACTTTTATAGGGACATGTTCCATCCATAACCAAACCTAGACCTATGATGTCCATCCAGTCATTACCTGCAAAAATGTTCCTTGTGCAGATTTCCTTAATAAAAACAAAGGCGTTTTTTCTGTATGGTGGGGATCAAAGTATATCTCTGTCTGAATCGTCCAGTGTGCCTCATCTTGCTATGACTTCCTCCTACTCTCTTTCTCTCACTCTTCTCTACCTTCATCTTTCTCCAGCCGCTTCCTCCTTCCCTCCCCTCCTCGGTGTGGCTCCTGAATATTTAATAAGCCTGAATTACTGAGGCCCTCAACTGTAATGACGGGGAAATCAGACAATTAAATCAGAAGGGCTCCGGCTTTAAGTCTCACCTCCCCCAGAGGAGCCAGAGATTATTTAAAGTGGCACACTGTTTGATTATCTAATCCTCCTCTTGCCCCCTCTGCTTTACTCACAGAGCGGCATCGCCTGCTCCACTTGCCACTGCAAATTACCATGAAACACCAATGAACACTGTATTTAAGTCATTTTCCATAAGCGGGAATGTGGTGCCATGAAGTCTCAAGGGATTGGCACTATGGGAATAACTATTTTACACTCCGGTTATAACAGTTTAGCAAGGGCTTGAAGGGTTGTCATGTTCTCACTTAGGAAATGTAATTAACAACCACGTTGACATGTGCACATTTGCATTAAAACCACTTATTGTATTGAAATGGCCCTTGTGTGTGCACAAATATAATGTCTAAGTGTGTGAGAGAGATTAAAGACAGTGTTAGTTGCAGTCAATATTTCACTTGCCCAGGTTGGCACAAAGACTATCTATCTTTTCATTTTTTCTTCAATCCTGAGCTTTCATCAAGCATGAAAAAGGGGAAAAAAGTGAAAGGGGAAGCATGGAGTGTTCGTATGTGTGTGTGTTCGTGTGTGTATGTGTATTGTGAACAAACTAAATAGTGAGAAAAGATTATATGGGACCCACTAAGATGACCCTGGCAGGACATATTGCTCTTTGAAGTGAAAAGCTGCACAACTGGAAACAAAGCAGCTTTGTTTTGTGTTTGGCGATAAGTAGAATTGTTGTCAGCTTGACTTATTATCCAGACAAAGTGACGGATTGTGATTGAGTAGATAGTAATAGCTTCCTTAATGCCTGCCAGTGCAGCACACACAGTGGTTCTCACAGACAGAGGGATGAATATTCATGATTATACAGCTGAGACTCAACACTGGCTCATTTAGTGTTGGCCGGAGAGAGGCCAATGATAGCATTGTAAACACACAACCATCAGGGGTTTAATAGCTTGACTCCAGTACTGGCTAATTACGCTGCACATGCAGCCATACACACTGCAGATAGAAACACATAGGCACAGATTTGAAAGCTGTTTTGGTGGAGACTTCCATTCTCAGTTTTGACTTCAGCAGACAAACATTTGTCTGGTAGAAAAAAGTGCTCACACAGCTGCCTCCAAACAGTCTGGTGGAGAAAAGAGACTTCCTGTCATAGTATGTCACTGTCTGCCAAATAAGTCATGTACAAATAAACTCCATTCTTACACTGTCCATTGTTTGATTCAGTTTATAGTTGATGAGATAGAATTTCATTGGTCTATCTACACAGCCAGTTGTGCCCACAGTTTGCTGAACAAAGGAGCACTGCTTCATAATGAAAAGAAGCTGCTGACAATTACTTTAAAGGGAATCTCCACTGCTTGGCTGGACAAAGCCTTATGTGTAAAATCTGATACATTTCCTCAAGTGATGTCACTTTAGTCAGCATCAGCGGGTGTGGAGTTGAAGTGAGCTTACAAGACCTTTGTTGTTCCCTTTAATGTGAAACCTTAAACCTTATACAGTTGAAGAGTCATTATCTGAACTATCTATCATGTATCATTACTGATTTTTTACTCATCTCCGTCTTGTATTGTTTCATGTCTTCTAGAACATCACTCTGAAGACAGACAGTATCTAAAATCTCTCTTCCTTTCAACACAACAGAGGCATTTGGGGCAACGTTGAGGCCAAGCGCCTCTGGGTTTAAGCTTCCTTGTTGCCTTCTGATTTGAATAGCATTCAACGTTCATTTGAATCCAGTTTTAATAGCAGTTTATTCAGTCAAGCAGAAGATGACATCTTTATCTGTGGTTGACATATGAGGCAGTTAGCCTCAGGCTAGCATGTGTCTAGTTAATGAGCAGAGGGATGCTGCCGCTGATTAGGAGCGGCAATAAAAGAGCTCAGCCTTCTACTCTGACTCAACTCTGTAGCGAGCAGATAGGGTCTAGGCACAGATAGGCTGCTTCAAGTTTGTAGTCCAGGTGTGATAAGAAATAAGGGCAGGTGCTTGGTTTGTGTGCGTGTTTGATTTTCTCAATTAATGTATTAATTGTTTTGTCTAATAAATGTAAAATAGAGGGAAAAACACAAATTCTCGCATACCAACCCTCTAGCCTTAGACAATTGATTTAAAAAAGAAAAAACTCCAGAATTTTTTTTTAAACAGGACAGTTGATTACGCATGCAGTAAATGTAGACAGAAATAACAGTAGTATTGATTATATTATTGAAAATCTGAATGTTAATATTATGAAGGTAAATTGCAAACCTATTTAAAGAATAAGTAGGGAAAAAAAAATCCTATAATATGAATATTAGCACATTTCATTATGTGTATTGATAACTAAGTAACATTTTGAAGCAGAGACATACAGTGATGAGGATTAAAATCAAAATTTGGCACAAAAATCCCTTAATATATATTTCTATTGTGCATGTCTTAGCACAAAAACGCCTAATTGGACAGTATTCGTGTGTGTGTGTTTCCACCTCTCCACCATTTACAGTACTGGGAATATTGCTTGCTAAGCGAGTGGTGGCCAGTGTGTTGCTATGGCAACCCCAGCAGCTGTCAGTGTGCCTCCTCTAAGAATGACAAATTATTTTTATTAAAGGGGCTCTAAATTGGTGGGATCCCCCTCTCCATAGAGATGCTTATCACAGCCTGATCAAACTGGAATCACTCTGCCAATAATTCTGACCAGGCCTAATTACAACACAGGCCCTCCTGGGCTCATCATGCACTCATTATTACTCACAGACTACACCAGCAATTCTGGCACCAGTCACTGTGTGACATTTTCATAGTGGGAAACAATGTGGCATTGCATATGGCAGTATTATGGCTGCAGTTTCAGGTTGTTAACAAGACGTAAAGTTTTACAATTAAATCTGACAGTGCTCTTTATAGACGAAAGATGCAAGAATGAATGTGATACATTTGAAAAAATCATTTTGTTGCAGAAAATGCAGCTGCAACAAAACACACACTCTGTTTTTGTTCTATTGCTTAGGATAATTATAGTCCTTCAGTACACATTTGGCTTACATGTCCAATTGTTTGGTTCAAGTTTAAAGACCTTGTTAAGACACATTTTCCAAAGCGTATTTAAAGTGAAAAGCACAAGCTCATACATCTAATAATAACCCAACACAAGCTGTTTTCCTATTTATTTACCACCTCAAGAAGAACTACAAGCAGCATGGATTATCTTCCCTTTTTTTGTCAAGCTCTATGACTTTGAGTGGCCAAGGTTACGGTGACACTAAAGGTCTCTAGGGACCACACTCCACTCACTAATACACTCCAAGACAGTTGCACAGTGGGGACACTGCCAGCAGAGTGATGAGGAAGCAATTTTTATCTGCATTGTTTAGCTGACTCCATGGGTTTCCTGTAAGTGGCGTCCAGACTGTTGGTGTGATAGGTCAGACCATTCAAAGTTCTTCAGAGTCAGAGGATTTTAGGATGAACGCAGGTGGGACCTTGAACGTAGGTTGAACCATTCAAGGTCGTAAGAGAGTTAACAAAAGGAGTTATGGGAGTGGAAGTGGGATGTATACTGTACATTAGTGCACAGTGTTTGGTTTATGAATGTTGTTGTTTCTCATTTTCACAATATCTTTACATTTTGTTATTTACAGTACTTGCATATTTGATTTGAGGAAGTAGACAGATAGTGAGACAGAAGAACTGGGCTCCTGTTGAGATCTGTCAGACAGACGGGGCTCCCAGGTTTTTTGATAATTGCTCTGCCTAGCCGTGTTCAGAATTAGCACATGAAAGTTGTGTCTTTTTTTCCCCTTCACTGGGAGAGCATAGCTGTAAGCTAATTTGTAAGTCATTTTAGATGACAGAGAATGGTTGTATCCCAGAGGTGCTCTTTACCTCTTGATCCTTTATTTTTTCTTCTCTCTCTCTCTATCTCTCTCTCTCGCTCTCTCGCTCTGTCTCTCCTATTTGTTCTCTCTATGTCTTCTCTCCCTCCTCCCATCTCATTTTTCATCCACTCATGTCTCAATTATAGAATATTGAATTCACTCAGGCAACTGAGGTAACTCTTTCAGCTAAAGCTCATGTTTTGGGGCAGATGGTCGCCCAGCAAGCACAAACAAGTCAGAGTGCTCAGATATGTCAGGGTAACCCTAACCCATTGTGTTCTACCTTATCAGAAATCCATCCATCTTAATCCTTGTCACACATTAACCTGTGTTTCCAGTGACAGCACCAGTGCAAAGTATTGTAATATGGATATCCAGCCTTTTCTCACTTTTTCTATTATGTCTCACCAGCAATTTAGGTTTTAGTGACAGACTGCAAAGCCTCCCAGTTTGAATGAACACTGAGTCTACTTGCAGGCTCAGTGCAGTTTATATGGAGATTAATTGAAGCTATTGAGTGTGGATCCAGAGAAAGGGACCTGTGTTTGTGGCACTGTTGATGCCAAAGCAGCTGGGCAGGCCAAGGAGGGGAAGAGGAGACGATTGATAGTCCAGCAAGCCACCTGGGATGAAGTAAAGCCATAGTTTCAGAAATATACAATAACACACCCAGGTGTTGACACAAACGCATGCTCATATGTTGAGCATGTTAACACACACATGTTGCAAGAACAGTGGATGCTGTCTCTCAGGTGCTGTTAGTATGCAATAGGTGGAGCAGAGAGGAGCAGGGAAAAGCGTAGTGGAGCGTCTTCAATCGTTATTATTGACCATTCCTCCATGCAGCTGTATGCCGCATTAACACATTCACACTCACTTGCAAGCACACATGCATAGAAACACATATGTTCACACACACACACACACACACACACACACACACACAAAGACTTTAATATGCAGACACACAAGCCAGTGTGATTTTAGATAACTGCAGTGGTACAAGGGACACACAAATGCCCTCAGTTTACAAGGACATACAAATAAAATACAATGCTGTAGGCCTGCAGCTCTGTGTGAGACAATCTATTGTGTTTGTGGATCTGAGAAAAAAGAAATGGAATTTAACCGAGAATATAGTCAATTACAACCACTACCATTTTCTGTTCTCATTTCAGTGGTTTAAATATGCACCATTTGAAAAATGTATTACTCACATGTTTTTATTTACCTGCTTGGCTGTGTTTGCAAACTGTAAAATGCAGAATTAACATCACAACTCGTATTATAGATCTTCAGATTTTAGCATTCTAACATAATTGTCTTCTGGATTTGTCAAGCAATACAGTGAACAGCAGTTTCCCTGGAAGCTGCACACATTTACTTGAGCAGTTGTGGTATGTTAGGTTTAAACTCTTGATGTACAGTATTTGTACAGTTGAAACAAACAGTACCAACATGCTACGTTACTTTTGCAAAGGTGTAACTGTTCTATGGAGCTAAAAAGAAATTGTGAAAAAAACTGGTTGTTGTTGGACATTGTTGTCTGTAAAAGTGCAAACACCACATTCCATCTGTATATATGGTCAATGGGAGACTTCAGACCCTAGCGTAATTTACCAAGAGTTTGACATTTTGAGAAACATGCATATTGACTTTCTTGCTGAGAGTTAGATAAGAAGATTGATACCACTCTCATGTGAAGCCAATGAAACAGGTAGACAAGCTTAGCATAAAGACTGGAAAACAGAGGAAATAGCTTGGCCAAAGGTTAAAAAAGAGGTGCCATTGGACAGAGCCAGGCTAGCTGGTTCCCCTACCTCTAGCTAGTATTAATGCTAAGCTAACCATTTCCGGGATCTAGCTCTATAAGTAGTGTACAGACATTGTCTTCTCGTTTAACTCTTGGCAAGGAAGCAAATAAACCCATTTCTTAAAATGGCAATGTATTCCTTTAAAGCATATTACTTACATAATACTACATAATACTAGTTATAATATAATATACCCGTGTGAAAGTGACAATTACAATGTAGGTCTACACACACACCCGAACATGTAAACTCATGAGTAAGTGTGTGTCTGTTTTTACGTGCATTTAAAACACAAGCGTACTCCCCTTTTCCAACCCTGGCCTTTTGTCACAGTGACAGGAAGTCTGTTATAATGAAAACTCCTCTCACTCATAAGCCTGCCTTGTCAACCTTTGATGCCACACACTTTTTGGAAGGGATATAAGTGGGTAAAAAGGAGAAAGGAAAGACAGGAGAGACCACTGCTCTCCCCTTTTTCCTTTGATATCTCCTATCCCTGAATTGTTTCCTTCTTTGAACATGTACTGCATTTGTAACCGTCAAACTCCAAATTTGATACTGTCCCGTGGCTTGTCTCTTTGGTTATATGATTAAGGACTACACACACATACCTCTCCTGTCACCCACATTTTACCACTGGTTGTCTGTCACACACTAGAGTATCTCGACCAAGCTGAAAACCCCCTTCAGGATATCAAATCCATGGTCTCTCATTTCTAACTAGGTCATCACTTGCTCACAATAGCATCCCCACTACCCTCCTCTGTGTATTCCCCCTCTCCTTCTCTGTTGTTTTCCCCCCTTTTCTCTCTGTCCTCTCATTTATCCCTTTCTTTTTGCACCATTACTGTAATCTGTAAACATGTTGGAAGCCATTTTTTGTCTATCATTCAAGATTTTCTTTCTCCAAATTGTACTACAGATTTAGCTCATTTTGTGCTGAATTTTATTTAATTTTTTTGTAATATTCAAAACTCCATGATCATAGCTTGTACTTAACACCTCTCTCCATTATTTTAGCATGCACTGTGCAAGCGTCTGTACCAGTAGTCTTAATCTGTGTTAAACTGTAATGACAGGGCTAAATGAGAATAATTCAACACCCCATCTCTACCAGTATTGCCAGACTCCCCTTCCGTACAGCGGCCCCATTTGATCCCTGTCCCAGATAGGCTTCTCCATCATCAGTGACATGAAATACCCCGGCAGCCACTGGCTACAGCACACATCACTCCTCATAAACACTGACTACCTCTCTCTACTTCCATGTGTTCACACATATTAGCATAACATTATCATGATATTAGCACATCCGACCTGCGCAGCCATGCCTTATCAAAGTGCTCTGTGATCCCTGGCTCCCTGCGCTTTAGTCTGGACCAGAGAAAGGAAGAGAAACTGAGAGAGAGAGAGAGTTTCCCCCAAGAGAGAGCGAGAGAGGAGAGAGCGATGAGCTACATGATAACGAGCTTTGTTACACTGCTACACAACACACATCCTTGTCACAGCGCCTCAGAGCTGTGCTGAGTTAAATGGGCTGCAGCAGATGTTTGGTGACTACAATCACACAGAGCTGGGTACCTTCACTTGACTTGCAAATATTTGTTAAGAGGCTTCAAACTTGATTTTAAATTCTTCTTTTAGAAGGCATAAGATAGTGATTCCAGTGCATATTAATCTATATACACCATATGCTTTCTTCTCACACTGTAGAATTGTATTAGTCTTAAAATGCTAGTTGTGATGAAATCCAGAGGCAGTTGATCTCTGTTTGCTTTTTTCATGTGTCAGACACAGTGTTTCAGTCACCACTAGTTGGACAGTGCATTTCATCCAACTGGTAATTTTCAGGATTACACTGATTGGTTGAGGGGCCACACATATGTCAAAACAAGATGATATTTGGTTTTACTGTTTGGTCCAGAGTGGTCTGCCTTCATCAGTGGGAGGCAATGTCTTCACTTGTTTTGTCATTCAAAGTGTGTCTTGTGGTAATTCTGTTGTATAAAAGTGATTATTCACACTACACTTTATTATTTCTTGTCATGAAACCCTTGTTGCACCAGATAATTAAGCTAGTAGAGAGTCAGTGAGAGCCAGTAAATTGAGAGGGAATGATGGATCATGCACTCTGTTGAGAAGGTTCAGTCTGCAGGCCATCTGCAAGCTACAGATAGCCTTTCCCTAACGTTCAACATTATACTAATTGACCAGAGGCAACATACAGTACTAACAGGTCACAATAAGTTGGCATATTTGGAGCTGATTGGCCCACAGTCATTTAAAAAAACTACTTTGGCTTCGTTGTTTCAGTAAGACCTGTACTGTAATTGTTTCAAATTGCACCATACTTCAATAATGTGCAGTGACTTAACAGGTTTTATCACTTTGTTTATTTCCAGTGTCACGGTTTCTCATCACATCCACGGGAGCCCTGTATATCCTGGATGTGCAAATGGAAGATGGGCTGTACAACTACAGGTGTATGACACGCCATCGATACACAGGAGAGACCCGACAGAGCAACAGTGCCCGCCTCATCGTCTCAGGTAAGAGGAATCCCAAAATGTCCAGTGGGGAAATTATGCGTCAGCAACAGTGTCAACAGGGCTTGTTATAAAATTTTTAACCTGTATGAGGTATCACATCACATCCTGCCATATGGCTATGTTTGAAGCTTATGAAGTAGTGATATCTATACTTGACTATAAATGACATACATAAACACACTGATGTGAACAATGTAAATACAGAAATATGCAGAGTGTGTGTGTGTGTGTGTTTTGTTTAGTTGAACTGTTCATTTTGGTTGGTTTCAAAAAGTGTTTATGCAAAATGACAGACCATATGGAAATAAATGTGTACTTAAAAAAAAGATAATTTGAATAGAATAGAGAGTGACAGGAAAAAACACATGAATTAAAGAGGGGGTGACATGTGGTAAAGGTCATTAGATCTGTGCCAACAGTTTGGGGGGGGGGAGTGCTTCAGGACAGAAAATGCCCTTCCTTTCCTTAAACCATTTAAAAGGAGCACTCCACCAGTTTAACACATAAAGATCAGTTTACTCATCAAGAGTAAACCTGTGGAAACAGTTGTATAATGTCTTCTATGGCTCTGATGGGAGCTTTATAAAATCTGAGAAAATCACCCTGAAGGTGTCATCAGTTTATCTCAGATTGGGCTAGATACTCTGACACAGGCTTTCTGATGATTTTTAATAGAAATAATTTTGATCAAAATAACAATCTTTTCAATTGTTATAATGGGACTTTTAGCACTCCATTGATTCTGGGGATACCATACCTCACCATGAATTTACAATATCCCACACAACATACTGACTTTAAACTCCACATGTTACATCATATGTATTAGAATTTGGGATTGGAGATTTTTCAGAAGTGATAAAACAACAAAAATAACTCAAACATCTTACATCTTATTTCCCCCCTACAGATCCCACCAACTCAGCGCCCCACATCCTGGACAGTTTCGAGCGTCGTGAGGTGATGGAGTCTCATCGAGTGGAGTTGCCCTGTAAGGCCTCTGGTCATCCCGCGCCCAAGTACCGCTGGCTGAAGGACAACCGGCCGTTGGAGCCTGACGCACGCTTCAGACAGAGTGTGACAGGCCTTCTGATAGAGAGAGCTCAGCCCAGCGACACAGGGACATATGTGTGTGAGGTGTGGAATGGCTACGGCAATGCTGAAGTGGTTGGCAGGCTGCAGGCAAAAGGTCAGTGCCCAGGCTGGTGTTAAGTCATTGGGGGTTGATTTTTATCAGTGGTAAAAAGCGTCAAAATAGGAACTACACTTTTTATCTTTCACTGGCAAAATAAGGAGGCTACCTTGGTAAAGCTACAGAAAACAAATAAGACCAAATATTTCAAACTTTTGTTAAAAGCAGCTACTGAACTCTTCCCTCCCTAACCTACAGAGCCCCTGAAGGTCGTTGTGAGCCCACGGAAGGTGAAGGGCAGCGTGGGAAGCCAAGTTTCACTGTCCTGCAGCGTTACTGGCTCCGAGGAGTACCAGTTGTCCTGGTACCGCAACGGAGAGCTCATCTACCCCAGTAACAGCGTTCGCATGACAGGCCAAAACAGGGAGAACCTGGTCATGGCCGGTATGGCCAAGAGCGATGGAGGAGCCTATCAGTGCTTCGCCCGTCACGGCAAGATGTCTGCCCAGGATTTTGTTCAAGTCATACTGGAAGGTCAGAATTCAGAGTGATCTGGAGATGTGTGGGTGGGAGCACTTATCATACAATACTTTATATGGATAAGCAACTGAATAGGCTTGTATAATCTTTTTGTTGTGTGTATGCCCACGTGAATCCAAACTGTGCGTCTGTTTGTTCAAGTTCAAATGCAGGCAGTGTATGTGGTATTGAGTGCTGCAGTACAGCTTAGCCTTATTTGATTTTCTGAAAGAGGCCTGCATACTGTTACACAAGCTGCGCTGCTGCAGTGGCTGCCTCCCATGACCACACCAATGTAAGGAGAATATTGATAATCAATGATGTTGGGGAGCCAGAGAAAGCTGTAGTAATCTTCTTTACATTCTGATTAGACTTTGTTGTACAGCACACATGAATGTATTGCAATGAATAAGTTATTCATAAAAGATTATCATAAAAAAAATGCGTTGTATATGTTTTTGTAAAGATCTATTATGACATTAATAAGTGTAGAATAAAATGTGTTGCCATGTGTATCTCCCTCTGCTACCCAGATGGCACCCCCAAGATTCTGGCTTCATTCAGTGAGAAGGTCTACAATATCAATGAGTTTGTGTCACTGTCATGCACGGTGAAGGGCACACCGGAGCCCCGGGTAACGTGGACTCTGGATGACGAGCCTGTGGTACGGGACAGCCGTCACCGCATCTCCTACTACACCAACTCTGAGGGCCATGTGGTTAGCCACCTCAACATCAGCCAGACCCAAGTGCCCGACGGAGGTGTGTATCGCTGCAACTGCAACAACTCGGCTGGGACAGTCTCCTACCAGGCGCGAATAAACGTAAGAGGTGCTTGTCAGATCAACTCTTCCAACACACCATCACATATACACATCAACATGTCTTGATTTATTCTGTTTTTAATTGGCTACGTTCAAAGTACCTGGATGTGCAGATGTTTAAAGAATGCCTGACTAAGTTTGTCAAGAGGTTTTCATTTTTAGTCATCAGATGTGTTGCTACATCACATTTAGGAATGGTGATATTGTAGCTTTAATGTGTTTTCCTGCTCAGAATAGGACAGATACTTCTCCTATAGTAGCCCCTCCTATCAGCATCCAATGGTGTCAGCATTCCCTTTTGTACTGCCCTGCTTCCTACCCAACACCTGCTGATAGCTTTATATTGGGACCACATTAGAGTGATTCACTGTTGGCTCCAATGTATGACTGTAGTGTTATCTGCTCTCTACAGGGACATGGTTGGCTGGATTGTTGTTGTCATGTTGCAGTAAAGCTTTCTGTGTTTGGTGAATGCCTATTAGTATTTTTGTATTATAGAGTGGAAGGGTACTTTCTGTACACTGATTGGTTTAATTTGATTGTGTTCCTTCTTGCATCTAGTAAGGCTAAATAGGGCCTCATCTAGCCCTTAAGCGAGGGTCCATGAATGCAGAATGCAGTCAAGCAATGAAGATAAATCTCCATAGGTGCCATTGCGTAGAAAGTGTAATGACTGTTTCTCACATCGTTGGCTCCTTAATCGTGCTAAAGAGAGTAGCAACCCAGGATATGCTTGTGCTCAAAGCACACTACAGAGCCTAGTTAAACTGTCTTCTACAGTGCTTTAAAGAGAAGCCTAATAGTCCATTTCCCTGATAGAAACTGAGCTATGGAAGCCTATTGGTTATTCTGTTGGTTTTTCACAAGTGTGTGAAAGCTGGCAAGATGAGTAATGGTTTTGATAATAGCTCCATGAGGGGAGAAAGGGAACATTCCACTCTAATGCTTGTCAGAGGCAATCACAGCTGGCACCGAAGAGGTGCAAGGTAATATTCACTACAGGCTCAAATAGAAGGATACTGACAAGGCAAAAATCACATTTCATATGAAGGTAACAGCAGAATGGATCCACTGGTAAGGATTCTGAGACTGATTTCTTTTTTGATTTGCTTAGAATTCTTTCTCTGAGTGACTAAAGAATATCTTAGTCAGGCAGTCTAAAGCTCCTAAATAATTATTGGTAATGTTTTCAGAATTAATCAAGGCATGTAAACTTTGTGGTGTATTGAAAACACACACAACACAGCACAGCTTTCTTTTATACCACCCCCCTGCCTCAAAATCATTTTAAGAGAGTTGTCTCTCCAATGTGTCCTTTAAGGGCCTGCCAGCATTAGACCAATGAAAAACCTCACTGCCATCGCTGGGAGGGACATGTACATCCATTGCCGTGTCATTGGCTACCCATACTACTCAATCAAGTGGTACAAGGACTCCAATTTGCTGCCATACAACCACCGCCAGCGAGCCTTCGAGAACAATGGCACCCTGAAGCTGTTTGATGTGCAGAAGGATGTGGACGAGGGAGAATACACGTGCAATGTGCTGGTGCAGCCTCAGCTCTCCACACACCAGAGCGTCTATGTTACTGTGAAAGGTATGTTCCTCAATCCTATCTGTCTTCAGTTACAGTTCAAGACTCAACACTGGATAGTAAGCCTAGACTTTATTTTTTATTTTACTTATGCTTTATTTAGCCAGAAAGGTCCTGTTGAGATACAAGATCTTTTGTTCCAGGAAGTCCTTGTCAAGACAGCAGCACAAGCAGTGTCACATAAAAAACTATTTTACATATTAGAACACATACAATACATAAAACAACACAAACATAAAGAAAAATAGCATAATATTTATTAGCTGTAACGGTGTGTAATCATGGGTATTCCATCATCATTATTATCTATCTAAAGTGGTTAGTAAGCATTTTAAGTAAGCATCATTATCTGAGATGTACATTCACACTGTATCATACCCCAGTATATGTTGAGTACATTCATGGGTACTCCATTATTTATCTCTCAGTCTGCGGATACTAAGACGGCATTACTTTATCGGTCTGCACACTGACCCTGTGTCTTTCCATCTGGCGTACATGCTCTGTATCACATTTAAAATATACTTTAAAGTATCATCTCAGTATCTACCTTTCCTTATCGCAGAAAACACAGATATGCAGATGGATATGTATATATCTCAAACTGTTAAAGAACATACTCACATCACTGATAGCAAAGCACCATCTCCATCATCCCGGCCAGTTTATCTAGGGCTCATCTGAATATGCAGCGGCACTGAGCTGAGCCAGATGATGATAACCTCAGATGGCTCTCTTTCTTCAATGACGCTGCATAATTTGAAATGTCGGATGGGCACCCCCCCTTCTCTGGCAGGTCTTGACGTGCTAACGAGTGTGCAAGGGGGAAATCACACCGCGTAGACAAAGCTATGCCGCCATTCCACCTCGACTAATTTGCCTCTCGGCTGCTTAGCATTCCACCGCTGCCGAGAGGGAATCCCCAGGAGCCTATTATGCCTATTTTGTTGTGAATTAAATAAGCACTGAAGTGCCGCTTATTCCAATGTTATTTTAAATCATTAATTTTCCAAAGCATCTGGTTCTCACGATGGCTACAGTGTCCCCAGAGAGTGACAGAGAGTGAGAGTGAATGTTATATGCATGTTGCTCTACAAGGGGCACAGTAATAAAATATTTCTCTCATTCCTGCAGAATCCCAGCATAATGTTTCGATATTGGGAACAAGTTGTTAAAGAGAGAATTGTGACTAATGAGTTTTTCTGGGTTTGCTCTATAAAGTAGCTCAGCCATGACACACATGAATGGTGACTCATTTTGTGCAACATTTGCTGTTGTTGACCCTCAATTATATACATGTAAACCACAAGGTAAAACTCCTGTGGTGAAAATGAATCTGCATGTCTCTTCCCCAGTCCCACCTACCATCCACCCATTTGAGTTCCCTCGGTTTTCCATTGGCCAGCGAGTCTTCATCCCCTGTGTGGTCATGTCCGGCGACCAACCTGTATTCATCACCTGGCAGAAGGACGGTCGGCCAATCCCGGCCAGCCTGGGTGTCACCATAGACAACATAGACTTTACCAGCTCCCTGCGTATCTCCAACCTCACGCTGATGCACAACGGCAATTACACCTGCATCGCACGCAACCAGGCTGCCGCTGTAGAACACCAGAGCCAGCTCATTGTCCGAGGTAAGGAGGTGGGATAGGGAAAATACCAAGAAGCAAAGTTTACACTCCTCAGACTATAGATTGGAAGAAGAGATACTTACAAAGTGAGCTGTTAGTGATCAGTAGACATATATTTGATTTTGAGATAATAAGTTTAGTCTAATGGCTACTTGCCTTGCAGTTCCTCCCAAATTTGTGGTGCAACCTAAGGACCAGGATGGCATCTATGGAAAGGCAGTGATACTAAACTGCTCAGCTGAAGGCTATCCTGTTCCTACCATCCAGTGGGAGTACTCTAAAGGTAAACACGCAGCATGACACACACATTGATATAAATACACACAACTGTCCCTTCCACTTTTGAAGATAGTGTTGGACGTTTCCCAAGTTTTCATAAACTTTTAACTGGAAAACGTACTTGTCTTTTATTCTGGCATTCATGCTGAAATGTATGTTAAGATTTCTTGTCCTACGGCAAGCTTATCCTCTGCGGTAGATGGTCTTTTTTACAAATGCCAACACAACAAACATGATGTCCACAGCCTTGAGGTTGAATGCATAATAACACCCACTTGAAGTCTGAACAAGCAGTGTGAGATCAGAAACTGCAGCAGTTCAAGGAAGAGCTTTTTATTTCTCTGGAAGTAGGAAATAGGTGGAAGATTATGTAACCAATAAACTGGCATAATCCCATCCTAGCTGGACACAATAACAGTGCTTCTTGAAAACAAAAAGCTATTGACATGAATATCTATTGCTTTCCTTCTTGTCAGTTATGACATTGCTTACTTATTGTGATACATGACAGAGGCTCACATGATGTTGTTGTTATTGAAAATTTCTGATATTCAAGGAAATGCTGACAAAGTTGATGCCTTTTTATGTATAAATTGTTTTGCATTTTATTATTAAGAGGCAAAACATTTAACCCTGAGACAATCATTTTTGATTTAGCTGTCAGCTACTTAGGGCAAGAAGACTCATTATATTCAGTATTGGAAGACTTTTTTACAAAGATTATTAATGAACTGAAAATCACAAAATTTGCAAAACAAATGGTCGGTTGGTCAGTTGATCTGTAGGTCAACCACTTTAGTCTAGACCGAAATATCTCTAAAACTACTGGAAGGATTACCATGGAATTTTGTACAAACATTCATGGTCTCCAGAGGATACATCCCAATGACTTTGGTGATCCCTTAACTTGTTATATATCACTACCAGCAGGTTGACATTTTTGCCTTTTAGTAAAATATGTTTATGACTATTGCTATTACATTTGGTGCACATAATCAAGGTGCCAAGAAGATAAATCTCAGGGATTTTGTTGACCCCCTCGCGCCAGCAGGTCATAGTTTTCACCTATACTGTGAAATATCTCAACACTTCTCAGGGGATTGTACCAAATTTTGGTTCAGACATTCATGGTTCTTAGAAAATAAATCCTGATGACTTTGTTGATCCTCTCACTTTTCACATTTTTGGTTTTGAGTAAAATATGGTACACACATTCATGTTCCTCTCAGGATGAATTGTAATATATTTGGTAATTCTCTGACCTTTCATCTAGCGCCATCATCAGATCATAATTTCAATTTGTCCAATACTTTGGTTTACCAAATACCTGCAACTGACAACATTCCCATCAGCCTCAGCTGTACTTTGTGTTAAGTGCGAATTAGCAAATGATAGCATTCACAAAAAGCTAAACTAAGGTATTGAACAAAATTATACCTTGTAAACATTAGCAAGTAAACATTGTTATTGTGAGCATGGTAGCATGCTGATGTTAGTATTTAGTAAAAGCACCACTGTGCCTATGTACAGCCTCACAGAGCCACAAGCATAGCT
>JAVQJD010076051.1:0-13888 GCA_036023655.1 Nannoperca australis
CACACACACACACACACACACACACACACACACACACACACACACACACACACACACATACATACATACATACATACATACATACATACATACATACATACATACATACATACATTGACAGTACAGAATTAAGTCAATATCACTCATAAATCTCTTCATTCCTCCATTTTCATAGTGACCTTCCTGTTCAAAGCGAGATGAAGATGAGGCCATCCTTCATTTCAGTGTGACATCATCTCACCACAACCTTCCCATCCCATCTCCACCAATGAGAATTTCACTTTGTGAGTGCCAATCCCTCACTATTGCTATATACCACCACATCACAATATTTCATAAGAATTTATGTGATTGTGCTAGAAGCTTTGTTGCAATATATATATTGTTTTTTTCTGGGAGGGGGTTGGGGTGTTATATGAAATAATCCTCTATAATACCTCAGAAGGATCCATTGTTATAAGGGCTTTTTTCCACCAGAAATTATTTTATTGTACATTTGCCAAATTATGAAAACATCTGTCATCTAGGAACAAAACATTTCAGTAAAGATAGAAAGAAAAGAAATAAAGGATCTCGCAAAAGCTGTAAAAAGAGAATTACTGGTAATATAACCGATTGTACTAAAATGACTGTAAGAATGTAATTGCCCTCCCAATTTGTCTAGATGGTTATTAAGATCATAAATTACCTTTCTAACAGTGCTCAAGATATCATGAGTGCCTCTTATTTCAGATGAATGTCTTATGTAGAGACGGGGGATATGGCAGAGATCAATAACAGAGTAATATCCGGACCGTGCAGCTAGCAGCGCTAATTGAAAAGAGCCATTAGGATGTAATGGTGTAGTGCTATAGGCTGCTGAGGTATTGGAAGACCTTCGGCTGAGTCTAGAGGAGGAATATCAAAATACTAACTGAACACAGGGGCTAAATATAATTAATATGTAATGTATTTTATGTAATTAGCATAGGCTCTATATTGTTTTAATGTATTTTGTAGTTGACCTCAGTGTTATTGTTGAATTAATATAATTCCAGTTTAAAAGGTTGATCGTTTCAAGGCAACACAATGGGGCAACATTGTTAACAATTGTATTTCAAAATGATTTTCTTAACACAGCTATAATCAATATTCTTTATATTAACAATGGACAAAATGATTATTTGTAATGTGAAAGGGGCAGATCGTAGAGATACATCAACAGGGGAGTATCACCTGACTCTGCACTTCCCGTCAGACCTATGGTGTATAGTACTGGTGAATTTAGTGAACCAGTTAGCAGCTAATGGGCCAGATACTTCACTGAGGAGTTAGTGGACAAAAAAAGAAACAAAAAAGAGAGTGAATATTAGTCTTATCGTCTCACCAGTGTTGTGTCTCAAATAACACACTTCCGTTAGTACATTTACGCTGTATATATCGACTTGTTGTCAAATCGAATACTGCACTTGTGCACTTACCAGAAATGACGTTCGCAACCTTTAACCTTGTCGTCTTCTTCTTCTTTTTAATGGCGGATTGCAGCCGGGCGGAGCATTATCGCCAACATTTAACCGCGGTTGCCGCACGCCGAAATATCTGCCAGTTTATTTGCTCACATTTGTTTCAATTGATTTATATTAAAAATGAATAAAAATGAACATACTTTTACTTTTAGCCGTAACAATCGCAACCCCGGCCGCCCATTTTTATACAGTGGTGGTCCTCCCTCTCCACCACGTAGCCAAGATGGCGACCGCTGAGGATGAGAAGCGTGCAGCGTTTCACACTCAACTTTCTGGCTGTTTTGGGTACATCATCCGGGTACTTATAGTACACTGCATTTTGCTGTACTTATGTACTCAAATGACTAAGTTTGAATACGCAAGTATGCAATTTGTGACACAACTCCAAATTAATGCTAATGTTGCTTTGTATATGTATTGCCAATTACTTTATTTTTCATCCAGAACCATCATCAAGTCAAAATGTTGTAATTAGTGCTAATTAGCAAATGTTAGCATGCTAACACGCTAAACAAAGATATTGACGATGGTAAACATAGGGATATAAATGCTTGCTAGTATGTATGATGTTCCAACTCAGCATGTTAACATTGTCATTGTGATCAATATTCGCATACTGACTTTAGCATTTAGGTCGGCAGTGCTTGCTGTGTAGTACAGCCTCACAAAGCTGATAGTATGACTTTAGAATCCTATTTTTGTTAAATGATCCGTGTTAAAACTTTACTACATCAGTCCAGTAACCCAGCAGCATTCTTTCTGATGAACAGTTTCAAGCTTGTAGGACAACTTCCTGATCTTTCTTAAATGGATCGAGGAAAGAGATGGGATTCCTCAACAGAGTACACACATTAGTTTATGAGATGGGCAGTGTGAGAGTGGTGGTCTTAACTGCTAATTAATCCCCCATAATCCCTTTTGGTCTCTAAAACAGGCAAACTAAAAGCAATGCTCCTTCAGGAGGAGTTTGCATTTTCTCCCTTTTCACTTTGGTGTTGGTGGCATCTCATTTCTGCGACATGAAAGAATGATTCCTTCCTGAAGCACATTGTGGTGCCAACATGTTTTTCCTTCAAAAACATCAGTTTGGTGCTTGGTCGCTGTTGTTTTAGATGTTATCTAAAGCAGTCAGTGGTACTAGTAGTTTGTGAATGAAAGCAGAAAACCGAACAATATTGGGAAATGTTTCTAATGAAAACATTTGCTTCCCCCGCCTCTGTGCCAGAATGTGGCTCTACCTGACTGTCCTACATTTTAGCAAAAGTGGTAAGTGTGTGTTTGCTGCAAGTCCAGCCTGTACCGGTATGTTAATGTTAATCAAGTTCGCAGTGCAGATGCAGATGCAGATGAAAAAATCTGCAGCAAATAGAGAAATGGAAAAACCGATAAGCCTGCGTGATTTGTAATACAATTTACAGCTGTAATCTCCCTGCCACTGTTCTCTCCCCTGCATCCTTTAATCCAGGCCTGTATTATTCCTGCTGCCGATGTCACAGCCCCACAGAACACGTTGTGAACTAACTCATCCTGGCATCACCTTGTGTCCATGCCACCACACATTGAAGCCAATCCAAACTGTGAATGTTTTTTGTGTGTGTGTGTAGTTTTAGCTAAAAGTGTTACTTATTCCTAAAACATGTATGGCTGTTACTCCCTTTTGTTATAATAATGATTGTAATATCTCACATTTTATTTTCACAGATTTTCTCAGTACATATTAGGCTCGGGTGGGTTTCTTTGGGTTTCTCAGATCAACATGCAAACCATTTTATCAGCTTTGTTGCATGTGTGCGTGCATGCACGTGTGTGCCTTATTTCTGTATGTCTGGATTCGTGAGAGCGAGAGGCCTAATTGTGATTTGTCATTGTGCATCTACGAGGTGTTTTTTGTAATACATTTCGAATGCTTGTTGTGGAGCAGCCAGCAAGAGCAGAATAAGATTGGACACGAAATTGTGTGGCAGATCAACTAAAAAGGTTATTAGGGTCAGTCAGATAAAAAATCAAATAATCCTGTAACAGAATCAGATGGTTAAACATGGAACAGGAGTAAAGGACCCTACAAGAACCTGAAGCACTAAAAGGCTTCCTGCATGTTTCGTCACTGTGCCTGTGCGTGTGAAACAGGACAAGATACACAGAATGATGTTCAAAGTGTGTGTGTAATCTGACTGGCTGTCCATTTCTTTGCATGTCTGTCCTGTCTTCTATCTGCACCGCTGCAGGACAGAGATCTACGACCAGAGGAAATGGAAGGTACAGAGATTTCAAGCGCTCGAACCCAAACCCTCACTCCATCTCTTGCTTCCTCTGTCTTCTTCCTGAACCGCCTTCCATTCAAACCTCGAACCTTCTTTTAGGCTGTGAAATATTGTGCTTTACTGTATAGAGCAGCATTCCCTGACTTTGCCCTCTCACTGAATGTCACCTTTGTGAACCAGCAGCATTTTTAGTTTTTTTTACTTGAACTGTGGAAGATCAGTGACAGATTATTATTCAAAGGAAAAGATGATTCTTCACACTTTAGGCACAGTTAAATTCACCCATCCCTTCGATTTCTCAGGTCTGACTCACGCTTTCACACTCCACGTTCTCGGGGATGTGATTTGTCAGTGAAATTTGTGATTTTTTAAATGTAGAAATGTAGAAACAATACATTTGGTGAGATACTTAGTTGGCATTTTTTGGAGACAGTTAAATTTGGACAGTGTTTAAATTGGTTTGTTTTAAACACTGTCCAAAGACTTAAGTGGTGCTCCTTTATGAAGGCTTAAGACAACAAATGGGTTGTAAGTTATAATGGCTTTATTAAGGGTGATACATAGTTTACCATTGTTACAAGCCATTCATAGGAGCACAATCTTTCTCTCACTCATTCACTCTTTTTCTCACACGTGTCTTCCCTGCAGAGCTGCGTGAGGCATTCAGGGAGTTTGACAAAGACAAGGATGGCTTCATAAGCTGTAAGGACCTGGGCGAGTGCATGAGGACTATGGGATACATGCCAACAGAGATGGAGCTGATAGAACTCAGCCAGCAGATCTGTGAGTCCTGCTTGCACACACCAGTAAAAACACACACACACACACACACACACTCACAAAATCTGTAATTCTAAACAATTGTTCACCCAGGGGCATGGTGGGGGATTTGAGATATTTATTGTGTCAGACATTATTATTGAGTTGTTGTGGTTACACCTATAAAACTGCTGCTGGCCACACATACAAAATAAATGTTAGGTACCGTATTATTGATATGTTAAGGGCTTTAAACTTTGATTCAATTGGATGCTAAAATAGTGGATTTTATGAATTGATAAAGAAGACATTATTGAACCCATGACTATCCACTTTTTAACACCAAAATGCTTTCCAGTACTGTTGTTATCAGTACTGTATATGGTATCAGTAACTGTTGCTAAATAAAATGATGTAATTGATTTAGAATTAGAATTGACTTGGCAGAATTACAATTTTTGTAACAGAAAGTGTCATAAATCACTCTGGTCACTAACTTATTGATCTGGTTGTTAATTTGCACGTGTGTTAAGATACAAAAAAGGTCCGTTAACACTGTATTCTGTGTTTACTTATTTCCTCGCCCTCTAGGTGGCGGCAGAGTGGACTTTGAGGACTTTGTGGATCTGATGGGTCCCAAGATGCTTGCTGAGACCGCAGATATGATAGGAGTCAAGGAGCTGAGGGATGCCTTCAAGGAGGTCTGCAATACAATTTAACTTATAGCCATTTAGTCTCTGGGGTCCTCTGAATAGATCACCCCCTTTCCCCAACTTTCAACTATAATGCGTTTATATTTTATTATTATTATTATTTTTTTTTGGGGTGATTATTCTCTACCCCATCCATTTTGTTTCCCAGTTTGACTCTGATGGCGATGGTCAAATCAGCCTTGGGGAACTGAGGGAAGCCATGAAGAAGCTAATGGGGGAGCAGCTCAACCACCACGAGATTGACGAGATCCTGCGAGACGTGGACCTCAATGGGGATGGCCAGGTGGACTTTGAAGGTGAGCGATTAACACTTTAGCTAAGAAAGCTAAGGGGGAAAAAATAATATCAAGAAAGAAAGAAACAAGGGCAAGGGTTTGCAAAGAAAGGCATTAGCAACTATTTTAGGTGATATTAGAGCATGATTTTCCTTGAAAAACAATGTAAATATATGTTTCAGGCATGATAGAATCTTCTTTAGAATTCATGCAGCATCCAGTACTACTAATATATATAATATATACTAATACTATACTATTATGTGGCTGTTCAGGCTCTGGACATAAGGAAAAGGAGATTGTGGAAAGAAACAATACAGTAAATGGTGAAACTATCTTTTTTCTTAACGAACAATAACAATATATCTTGTCTCTCCACAGAGTTTGTGCGAATGATGTCTCGCTGACTCTTCACCAAACCTCTCTCTATTGCACTAAGAACAACATGGACCAGACAACACACTGTTAATGCTCTTGTAATTCTTCTAGATGTACAAAGACCTCTTGACTTTGTGTCTGTATCTTTTCCAGTTACTTCCCTTTAATGTGTTGCTGTTTGGATGTAATGTAATGTGTATTTAAGATGTAATAAGAGATTATAGCGTGACGAGACTGAGCAAGGAGGTGGTTTAACCAAAGCGGTAGGCTCTTTTGAAGTGAATGTAAAATGAATATATTTGAACTGAGAATCACATACCAGCAGTACAATACACACACATACAATTAACACAATTAGTGCATTACACGAGTAACTAATTGGGTCAGTTCACACAAATTAGAAAAAATCACACACCCAAAGTAGTATCTAGTCAGTTTAGGGATTAACCCTAATACTATATTAGGAGAGATTTTTCATAATTTGGGTGAATTGACTCTTAAATATGCAGTTTACTACCTAACCTGACTTGAATCTGAAGTTGGGTGTAACACAAATAAAAATATGAGGATTTATGTTATGACTGTGATTGTGCAATGTTATTGTAATGTAGATAGCATTAATCAGTACTTTGTTAATACGATTATATAAAAATATATATTTTTATGGAGGACCAAAAGTGCCATAATTAAAAATAAATGAAGACATTAAAAAATTACTCAATAAATATATGAATATGCATATTCCATTAAATGCATCAAAAATAATATTAGAAAATACATTTATTGATAAAATGTGACATAAATTGATGTTTCTGTATTGACTATACATACATACATGCTAATGTCGATCAATCAATAGCAACGGTTGACCCTATGACACACATTGAAGGACAGCCCCCTTCCAATTCAAAAGGAAAATTATTACATAAATAAATGTATAAATTAAGTGGGAAAGTAAATAAATAGGGGGATTTATATGCAAAGGGGAAATAAATAAATACAGAAATATGAATTTATGTCACATTTTATCAATAAATTTAAACATTTATTTTATTATTTATTTAATGGTATATTCATTTACGTATTAAGTCATTTCTAATAATTAATTTAAATTTAAAATAAAAAATATATATTTAATTGTAATTATGGCAGTTTCAGGCCTCCATACTACATACAAACTACTACATAACATATCAGTTACTTTAGCATTATTTTCAGCCGTGCGCTTTTGATATAATTCATCTAATTTAGGCAAATCAAATTCTTGCAGACATTGTCATTTTTTATGTCAAATGTCTTTTTGATAAAGATTTAATAACACTAACAAGATGATTTTTGGCGTCTGCTACACATCTGTGCTCTGTTTCCATGTTCAGGTGGATATTAATTCACAGACTGTCTCAAAGTACATATTTATTTTATGCAATTATACATGTTTAATGTTTCATTTGTACAAAGTTAAAAAGGTCAGATGCATTGTAAATAAAAACAGTGAATTGGAGTGACAATAAACTAGTTTTTATTTACCAGATATATTTACTTTATTTAACTTTCTTTCTTGTTGTTTAATTTTCTGGATTCTATTATGTTGATGAAAGTAAAACTACTCTTACAAAATTATTCTGCTTCCCCTTTTCTGAGGTCACATCAATGTCCTGCATTTTGTCCATTTCTCATAGAGCCTTCCAGAAGCTCTCTACCGTCTTGATAAAATGCATCAGGTTGCCTCTTTCCCAGCACGTTTTGAAGTTCCTTATCAGTCAGTTTTTCAAAGCATGCACAGTCTGACTATAGTCAACGCTGAAAGGAGCCATCAGTCTGCTTTGCTAGTCCCATGTCAAACCGGAAGAATGGTACAGCTGCGAGTGTCTGGATCAAAGCTCATCACATCTGAGATCTTAGTGATTTGATGAGAGTCTTTCTTCTTTTTAGTGTCCTTCTGGATCATTTCATTGAGCCGTTCCACCGAGTCTTTTCACCTCTTCTTCCTCTCTACAGCAGGCATGTCAGTTGTCAGACATGTTAGTTTGCACAAAATAACGCAGTGGCTTCCTGCCCACCTCCTTCAACCTCATGAAAGCATGAAGCACCATTTCTGGGATGTCTTTCTCGTTGGAGTTGTCACTGAAAACGTAAAAGCGAGGCCCCGCCACTTCCTTATTTCGTTCATTCTTGAACCATCTGGTACGGTTTCACTCCCTTGGCATCAATGACCACGATTACGTCGTAATCTAGATACTTCCTCATGTCTTTGTTGACATTGATCAGCTGGATGAACACCCCTCTGGTGCATGTTCTTTTGCTGAGGGCAAACCTGACCCCAAACATTGTGTTGATCAGAGTCGACCGAGACTTTCCTGAGTGTTCAGCTCCAGTGATTGTAATGACCTTAAGCTCACTGCACAATCAGTGAGCTTAAGGTCGCACTGATCCTGCAGCATTGTTGAGACAGAGATAATGTACTCTGTGTCTGGTTCCTAAACAGAGAATGTCTTATATAGTTAGCAGCTCTTTCCATGGACTTGTTGCAGTTATAAGGAATGGAAGTGGAATTCCCTCCATGGTGTCTCCTTGTCGAGGGGCTGGCACCGCTGCAAGAGAGCAGTTAGCAAAATTAGCTATTGCTATTTGCCAAATAGCATTTGCTCATTAAGGTTTGAACACACTGCAGTGAAAGCATTATCTCTTAAATAGCCATCCTAGTCTTCTGTGAAGACTAGGATGGCTATTTAATACTTTTGTCCGAGATGAAGGTTGTTTATTTAAATTTAACGCACATATTTGAGGACTAAGAATCCTTCATAAAGGAGCACCACTTAAGACTCAAGCTCTCGGGCCCTTCCAGGCCCTCCAGAAATCCCCAGCTGAGAACCAATTTGGCTTCACTGACAGGAACTTGATTTTACCAGGAGGGGGCACCACTGGCAAACATAACATAGCACAAGAAATCATTTTTGTCACTTGCACAATCATTTTAGACATAATAACCGAACAGGGTCATGTTGTGAGACACACATAACTCTGGAGATGTACTTGAACAATGCCACATAACACATGTTATGTTTTTTACCTTTTCTGTGTCAAATTAAATGTTTTCTAACAGAGCAAAGCTTTTCACTCTACAGCCTGGCATAAAACACATCATATCCGATTCCCTTATGTCCTTACTGGTTTGCTTCATTCATCATACTCGCAGTAGGAACTGTTAGAGGTCAGGCAGGTCTTCACAGCAGCAGCCAGGCAGCAAATGTCACAGTCTCCTCTTCTTTTTAAATACAGAAATAAAGTGCAGCTCAACTTTATTTATATAGCTTCTTCTATACAAAAACAGAAGGCACTCTTACTGGTACCTTTATGGGACACACAAGGAACATAGAGTTTAACATAAGAGTTTATATTTGCTAAAGAAGGCCACATACTGAAACCTTTCCATTGAGACTTCTTAATATAGACAGCTTTGTTTATGTTGTGAGAAAACTGTCTATTATTCAGGAATTAAAGCAATTTTTCTTACACGTTTTTAAAAATTTTGAGTTTTGCTTTTGAGTGCTCAGCGTGATTCATAAGGGCTGTTTTTAAAACAACCAAAACCAAAGATGGAAACAGGTGGAACCTTATATTTATTTTACGAATTATACATATTATTTATCAGATGATGTCAGTAGGAGGGGATCACATGGGATCTTAATTATCCAAACAATGTTAGTGAGACAGAGAGTGTTACCTTTCTGCAGAGTGGTGTCAGTGTACATGGAGCTGCTCCCACACAGCAGTACGGCCAAACCTGAAAACTCACCGCCTACCTGTTTGAGTGGGTGGGGTAGTGGAGATTCTAGATAGACAGACAGATGAATGTGTGTCTGACCGTCAGTGTCTATTTGAGTCCATTTATACCAAATCTGGTCAAAGTCATCTCACTTTTTGAGGAAATAGATTTTTTTGTTTGTTTATTTCGGGGGTGTTTTACATATTGAAGTAAGGTGTCAACCCTTTGTTTAGTAAATAATAAATGAGGTAGGAATTAGGCACGGATGAGTCAGAAACCTAAATGGACTGCATGCTAAATGGAAAATGGTCTGCATTTATATAGTGCTTTCATTCAGAGTGCTTTGTATTTTTTTATAGCGTCTCAGTCATCCATTAACACACACACCAATGGCAGCGAGCTACTGTGCAAGGCTATTGGATCACAGATTTATTGGATTTTTGGAACTGGATCATCACTACAACTGGAATAGAAAGAGGGTGACAGGAGCCCAGTGGAAAACACGTATTACCAGGCTTTTGTTTGACAAATGAAAACTAGTTTAGCTTATTTTCCACTGCAAAAAGTTGTTTCGTGCAAACCGTCCAATGCACTGATTGGGTCAACAAAAACAGGCTCCACCAAATTAGTTGAGAAAGTTGTGTATGTGGCATAAGAGCCAGCTGAACTATAACATGATGCTACACTTTTAGTTTATGTGTTTTCATGTTAAGATTTGACCCATATTACACATACTTGTCTAAAAGTCCCATATAAATTTGTGGTCAAAGTTACTCTGAAGAAAAATGTCAATTTCCAATAAAAATCAACACATAAATAGGCAAGCATTTCCTTTTTATATTTCTAGCTTTTTTTCCTCTGTATTTCTACAAGTTTTTATCATCAAATTGACATGCACGTTATAAATGGTGTATTTCCCTTGTCTAACACGAGCGCCTGCTGCTTTGTCTCTGAGCCACAGAATAATTGCCAGAAATAGAGTCACAGAGCAGATGGGTCTCCAGCATTAATGAGCCAAATACACATGTAGGATGTAAGAAAGAGTGACAGACTGATAGCTAAGAAGGAATCAAATCAAAAAGATCCATATAAGATTGTGAGCTGAAGTAGTATTCATTTTATTAACCTTTAGTAAAAAAATATATAATTTACCTAAGGATAGTATTATAGGTATTTCTACTGCAGTTTAACTAATTTCCAATGCATTTGGGGTGCCTTTAAGCTTGAAAAGGTCAAGATTAAACAACACAACTGTATAAATCATATAGCTATACAATGTAATAGTATATTAAAAGTTAGGGGACTTAAAAGACATTTAGACAAGAACAATCAAAATTGAAGCAACAGAGGCCGAGATATTCTGACTTTTAGTCTCTAGTATTGGTCAAGATCCTGGATCCTACATTTCCCATAATGGAACACAACGGTGTCTTTCATCAGACCTCCAAAAAGCCCACTGCTTTCAAACCCCGCTCTTCTTTAACATTTAACAGTAAGTGGTGCCCTTCGCTGCAAACTGTGTCTCTGATGTTCAGCAGTTTTCTCCATTTGGTAGATTTATGGTTGACTGTAGCATCAGTAAATATCTGTACTTTCAAGTACTACAATGTGTAATTTTGAAAGGTATGGTGTAGTGCATATCAAGCCGCGTTAAAACGGATATTGGCAAATAACACTTATAATCAGGTTAGAAATTCAATAGATGCAAACAGCTCCAGTCTTTAAGTAATGCATCTTTGTGTGGAAACCCCCTCACAGTGCGTGCTTTGCAACATTTTCAATTAAATATGTTAATAATCTCATTTATTATGAATAGAAAAGATTAGCATAGAATAAAAAATACTTTATTGTCTACATTTTGCATGGACAGAAATATGTCTTTTCTTGCATGTGTAAAAATCTGCTTTTAAAAAGGGTTACATTAGAACACAACAAATCACATCCAGACAGGACACATTAAAAAAAATTTACATAAAAAGACAATAGAAGCCACATTAAATGGTTATTGTAAATATGTAAGAAAAACATTTGGTTTGTGTGGGCGAATCTTCCTTATAAATAAAGTTTTTAATAACACAAGGTGAAACATATAATTAAGGCTTTCTAAAAGGACCTAAGGAGGAAGATAATGGAAGGAACACCTACAGCACGGAGAAATGAGAACACACTCTTCTGCAAATGCAAAGGCGGTGTGCAGAGCTGAGTAGGCCAAATGCTGGAGGAGATTCAGGCAACAATGCACATTATACTGTTATATTGTGCCTGTAAATGGTTCTCTTCTGTTGAGCTCAAAGGCAAGGCATCTTTATTTACACACAGAGGCAATTCAAAGTGCTTTATATAGAAAAAGAAAAGGATTATAATGACATTCGAAACAATAAAAAAAAAAAATTAAGATAGAATACAATCACATTTTAAAATGAAATCAATTACAGTTACAGCAAAGTAATAATATGCTTTACTGCACTGTACAGTGCATGAAGAACTATTAATTATTAACATATTGCCTTATTCACACTCAATCAGTATGTACTGCATATTGCCTAGTTAATAAACGATTAAGTATGCCATTATCAGTGCCTGCATCACATGACTGTATCGATCACAACATTACCGGTCAGAGCTAAGAGACTCAATTCGGAACAGCCAAACTGTTCTCCAGCCTACATGTGGATAGGACAGACATTAAAGACATACATCCCATAACATGTCTCAGAAAGTCCCTTTATACTGCATAGTATTAACATTATACTGACGTTTTTGGTTGGAACTTTTTGGCTTTGCATTATTGATATCATTTTTTTTTTTTTTAAAGTTACACATTTTTCTAGAATCTATATGTTCTACAGAGACTAGAACATTTAATTGGCATTAAAGGCACCGCACTGAGCTGGTTTAAATCTTATTTATCAGATCGATATCAGATCGTACATGTTAATGATGAATCCTCTATGCACACCAGAGTTAGCCAGGCTAAGCGTGATTCTTCCAGTTTGGTGGAACGCCATTTCCTTTCAAGTTTTCGCGATGTTTGTTTTAATATGCGAGGGAAAAAAACAACAACAAAACAGAGGTCCAACACAACAAAGACTAGACACCCCAGCATTTACCGCACGTAATAATCCCAAGAAACAAACAAATGACGAGTACAAGAACATAGACAGCACATCAGGCTGGTCATTAGGCCAGGCCTTTCTGTAAATACTGCATACCAACATTTATTTATGTAAGGTATAAAACACTGTTGGAGCTGTTGCTGTGTCAAATTGTATTACACTGTATGCACTGTTTATTCCTTGGTTGCACGGTAGGGGGTGTAAAACTTGGCTTCACTTGGAACATTAGAAATGGAACAGGCATTTGACAGCCAGAGGCTAAGGCATGATGTGGGTTTCCTGTGCAGCATTCGCCACACTGGAGGACACCAGGCCTACATCTCTTTGGTGCGGGAGGACGCCGACTTATTTCACCAAACATTGGAGTTCAACGACCAGTCCAACTTACGGCGCCCGACAGCTTCTGGAGGTAGAGTATTTAGTCAGCCACCAATAAGTTCTCCCACTTAAAAGATGAGAGGTCTCCAATTTTCATCATAGGTATACCAGGTATTTTGGCCCATTCCTCCATGCAGATCTCCTCCTAGAGCAGTGATGTTTTGGGGCAGTCGCTGGGCGGACTTTCAACTCCCTCCAAAGATTTTCTATGGGGTTGAGATCTGGAGACTGGCTAGGCCACTCCAGGACCTTGAAATGATTCTTACGAAGCCATTCCTTCGTTGCCCGGGTGGTGTGTTTGGGATCACTGTCATGCTGAAAGACCCAGCCACGTTTCATCTTCAATGCCCTTGCTGATGGAAGGATGTTCTACTCAAAATCTCACGATACATGGCCACCTTCATTCTATCCTTTACACGGATCAGTCGTCCGGGTCCCTTTGCAGAAAAACAGCCCCAAAGCATGATGTTTCCACCCCCATGCTTCACAGTAGGTATGGTGTTCTTTGGATGCAACTCAGCATTTTTTCTCACCTCCAAACACGACGAGTTGAGTTTTTACCAAAAGTTGTATTTTGGTTTCATCTGACCATATGACATTCTCCCAATCCTCTTCTGGATCATCCAAATGCTCTCTAGCAAACTTCAGACGGGCCTGGACATGTACTGGCTTAAGCAGGGGGACAATTCTGGCACTGCAGGATTTGAGTCCCTGGTGGCGTAGTGTTACTGATGGTA